>VZUI01046037.1:0-87686 GCA_013401135.1 Cettia cetti | reverse complement strand
GGTGACATAAGCAGCAAAAATAAAAAAAAAAAAAAAGGAACATAGCGGTTAGAAAACCCTTAGTGTGTAGTTCATACTATGAGTGAGACTGCTAGTTACAAGGATCAGGAAAATTAAAATGTCAGTTCAGGGGAGAATACAGAGCATATTGTGTGTTCACTGATTTCAAGTCCAGTGCACTGCCATTGTTTTCTGAAGCTAAGACTTTTTCAAAGAGTATATAAAGCCTCCCTTCTATATACAAAAGATACAAGACATCTTCTCAAGAACTCTGGTCCCTCACCAAAAGAGATTCTTTTACATAGGGGCACAAAGCATCATGGAAAGGTCTGGGATTTTCACTGGTTCATTGCTGTTTAGTAGGGTTTAATATAGCTAGCTGCAAAACAGAGACAGAATTCTCATTTATTATCCTTATTTTGTGTGAAAATTGTTCAGATATGTCTTTCAAGACACATGTTGACTGCTTACCTCTTCATGTTAATTTAATTAACATTTTATTTCTGTTTCAGTTCATATCTTAGAGTATGAACCGAGAATATGATTGTGTTTTCTTATGCCAACTTCACTTTTATTTTAATCATGAGGGAAAGACCATGGATGTTGTCCATCTGGACCTTGTCAAAGCCTTTGACATTGCTGCCCACAGAGATTCCTTTGGAGACATCTATGGTTCACATGGATCATTGTGGATCCTTGGACATCCACAGAGACACAAGCTCCTTCAGACACTCCTCATAGGAATTGTTCTTTAGAGGTTTGTTGTTCTTCTCTGGACATGATCCAGCACCTCAGTGTATTTCTTATAGTGAAGGTCCCAAAAAAGTAAACACACACTTGACTGAAGCCCATTGATCCTGTCTGTCCGTAATCCTCTGCAGAGCCTTCCTGCCCTCCAACTGATCAGCACTCCTGCTCAGCTTGGTGCAACCTGCAAACAGTCTGAGGGTGCACCTAATCCCCTTGGACCAGATGATTGGTAAAGAATTAAGCAGAACTAGCCACAATACCAAGCCCTGATGAACACCACTTATGACCGTTGCCAACTGGATCTCCGTCATCCACCACAACCCTTTTGGCCTGGCAGTCCAATCAGATTTTGTGCAGAAAACTCTCTTTTTTTCCTGAGTTCCAGTGAAAGGTCTCCATTCAACCACACCAGTAATTCCCACCAGCTTGTCTTTTGGCACATGGGGATGGTCTGCTCCAAAAAACATTCATGAAATACCAGGTGATAATACAGGAACTTCATTCACTTAAAGATATCTGGGTCCTTACTACCTTTAAACAACTGCTGGTCAGCAGATATGTAAAGTCAAGATGAAATCATTTATCACCCAAAATGGTGCTTGCTTTCTGAAAATCATCTTTTCCTCAGCTCTTCCCACAAATATGGGAATGACTGTTGTTTAATCTTCCTCATATAAGGCAGGACAATACGGGAAACATGAAGGGCAATGTTTACCATTGCTCCTTCTTTGAATAGCCAAATGAAAGAGATTGAAAAGAGCATTTATTGCTGTATTTTCTTAAATGGTTGAATCAGTTCTCTCATTCTAATTAAGCCACTGAATTTCTGGACAAAGCATACTCTGTCCTGCTTCATTTGTTCCCTGCTGGCATTCCAGCTCAGCAAAACACTTTCCTGTGAAATTATATTCACTGAAAACTATCATGCCTTCCTGGATCAAAGGTATTAAATCTTGTTTGAAATTTATTGAATCAATTTGTACTCTGAAAGAGGTTTGGCTTTCCAAAATGTTCTACACTATATCAGAACCCTTTTTTTAAATTTTCTCTTTACTATGCTGTTTCTAATCTTACTCCTTTTATACCTCATAAGTTTCCTGACCTCTACTGCTTCATTTAACATCAGGCGGTGTAGTGTTTAATACACACAGTACTAAACAGTACAAGCTAGGCTTTTTTTATTTGTGTTTACAAAGGAGTTAAAGGGAAAGCTTTGTGAGGACATAACAATTTATTTTCTCTCTTATCATCTTGCCCTCCTCAGCTCATGCTTTAAAAAATGTTTGTTGGGGGGTTTTTTAATGTTTGTTTTTTTTTTCCCTCCTGAAGGAGGACACTTATTAACCGAAATGCTTTGAAAGTCTTGTGAAATTTGTGTGATTGCAAAATTAGTCATTATTATGTCTTTAGATTATTATTGCTGTGGGATTATTTTTCACATCAAAGCCCTATTATTTCAATTATGTGTTTGTTTACCACAGCAAAACCACTCATAGTGATACATTTTCACATTCTTTTCCTGCTTTAATAGAATCAGAAAAAAATCTTCAGATTCTGAGAAATACAAAACATTTGATGTCAGCTTTCACACCTGAACATCTGTGGTGAGAACGGTGGCAAGCCAAATGGCAAAAAAAAGATCACAGCATCTAACCTAGTTTGTAATACCAAATAAATCAACATCATAAAGCAGATAATAATATTTCCTTCCTTAAAACTGCATGTTCTTGGTCTCTCAGAATCCTGACAACAACTATAAAGGGGAAGCTAAGCTGAGCTCTGGGGTGCTGTTCAGAGTTCTGTAATTCTGTGCACGCGAACACCAAAAATACAGCCTAGACTTGATGTATTTTCCAGTTGTATGCCACATGTTCTCTGTGATTTGAATTTGAAATCTAAGCAGACTTCAGGTCATGAGTCTTTAGCAGATACTGCTGTTAACAAGAGGTGTTTACATGTATCTGCATACAAGAATAACTCAGATGCTGTCATGTTTCGACAACAAAAAGTTCACGTTCACAAGAACAACAGCAACATGAACAAGTCAATACAATATTTTTCATTAGTTTGGTGAAAGGAATACTGTCCACCAGCTAAACCTGAAAAGGAGAAGCTGATGTTAAAGTGCAGTATATATTATCTGTCACCTGAGTTATCTATGTACAACTAATGGAAAGTTATTTCAGACAAGTGTCATATGCATCTGGGAGAAAGTCATTAAACTGCCCTGTGACATTGCTCAGACACAAAAAATCTCCCCCTAAAACTCAGCAACTACCAGGAGCCTAAAGGTAGAATCAACTCAAAAGAAGATTTGTAGGGAACTTTGCAAAACGGTGGTAAGACATTTTTATATAGAAAAGTTTTCTTTCATTGTAATGTTTGTTTACAACTGTTTACAACTGGAGTTTTCTGCATAAAAATCCACTTGCATTAGAAATATGTAATAAGACTAACAGGTATTTCATTGCTTCCATCACTACACACTCCAAAATTTATATCGTCACATTCCAAAAATAATGATTTGGATTTATACCAAACTGCAGCAGGCACAATTTAAAAACTGCATCCTTACTGACATTCAAAAATTGTGTCATAGGGCTCATTCTCTCACTTCTATTATTTAACATTAAAAGTATTTGCAAAAAAGAAAGATAAAGTGATACAATTTGGGCAAATTAAAACTCAGGGACGAAATATTATGCAGTTTAAATTCTAGTGATACTACAGCATATTAAACTAATTGCAGTGAGCTAAAATATGGACAAAAATTAAAGTCAGTCTCAGTGAGGGGAGGAATATAAAATTAATAGCAACAACAAAAACAAAAAACCCACCGTGAATCCCTAGCTGAATAATTTATTTCAGAAGCTAAGAAAATAGACAACAAAAAATTTAGACCTCATTTGTATATTTAGCAGTAATCTACAAGCTGATGAAGGTGCCACAAGGCTGTCATGTTTATTTTTTCAAATGACTATAATCATAAAATACTAGCAGATTGAAGACCAAGAACTGAACATAAAAAAAAAGGCTTATTCCCTTCTAACCACGTGAACACAAATGCTAGATATTACTGGGATCCCATGGAGACATCTAAAAATGTAAGAAGTAGATGCCTAAATATTGATTGTTATTTTCAAACAATAATACAAAGTTGATGTTTCAGAAATCTTGATTTTCATTTTGATGATGGCCAATTTTTTAACCTTTCAAATTACTGAGAATATATACTGGAAGTATTTTAGATATCTGAGAAATGAAACAAACACATTTGGCAAAGCAAGAATACAATCCAGCAAGTAAAGAACTTTTGAATGGGATGACAGAATGAGTTATTTGTCTAATTAACTCAGGTCAAGAAAATATGTGGCATTTAACAATCTGATCAATCTTTCTGGAAGAAGATATATTTAGATTCACAGTAGGTGAAAATGAACCACATAAACTAGTGGTAAAAGCTTAAATAACCCCGAGTTTCCTCAGAAATTTTTGGTCTTACATAAAGCTAAAAGGATAGTTTTTATATTGTCTTTTTATACATTGAAACATATGATTTTTTTTGTTTGAGCTTCATGAAATATTTGTCTCATTGAACATATATTGCATAAATAAATTTTAGATAACAGAGTGATCACTGCAATCTTTATTTTAATTCCAGATTTCTAAAATAGAAATTACTAGCCAAAACACCAATAGAATTCAACAAAAAGGCAGAATTGTCTATTATTTACACTAACGAGGGCCATAGTCTATGAGTTTCAGTCTGCAAATCCTTGAAGTGTTAGCTGTGTTACAGCTTGGAAATTAACTGGAAAAAAACATGACAATTTTGGGATTTTTTGCCAAATTCTATCCTTAGTTACCTCCATGTAAAGGTACGGTACTTTTGTCAAAGTGAATTTATTTTAGATTTACACTTCCAGTACATAAATTGTTCTTGGTATAATCACAGGAAGTTTCTTCCAACAGGAAGAATTGAACAGGAGATACTGCATCTTCCTGAATCCAGTCCAGGCTATTACACTCTCAGATAGACGTGGTATAGCTAATAGGTTGTCAATATTTTTTGTATGCATAAATTTAACTCTTAGGAAGTTCAGCTTCCATCAAATTGCTGAACTGAGTTATATTGATTACTTTGCACTTCTAAACACTCTTGATTTAACAGATCCCATGTGTAGTGAATTTGCAGTGAATTTTGAGCTCTATTTTAGACTGAATTTGAACTGTAGCACTAAAAAAAAATTAGCTTGATTTTGTGAATATTAATTTGATTTACAACACCAAAAGAAATGCCTTCAGCTTATCCTCAAAGAAAATAATTTTTCAGCTATCTTATTTTCAGCCATGCACAAATGACTTGGTTATTAAACAAGTTTCACTTATCAATACGAAATATATAATACAAAGAGGGACACTTTGAAGAAAAGAACATATTATGTTGGTATCTTCTCAAATCTTGATTTTTTTGTGTCTCAGATATTTTAACACAATTTTCATCACTAGTTAACATCATTGCTGTCTTGCAAAGGTCTTGCTGTGCCTTAAAATTGTCAGTGTTGTATTTTACTTGAATCATGCTGGGAAAATTGTAACCACTGTAAAAGCACAATTAACATCAATATAAAAACTCATTATCTCATAGAGACTGAAAAAATGCTTTTGGCAGCAGTAAATAGACATAATAGACTCTTTCAAAATATATAACTATACTGGCAGCAAGGTATGATTTGGTTCTTCCAGAAGCATATTTTTGATTGATATTAACAGTGTTCATTAAGTTTTGAGGGGTTACACACCCAGAATACTCAGGATTTCAGTGCATTAAGAATAGAAATTTAGAATTGAAACTGCCAGAAAATCCAGTTAAATAAACAAATTTAGAGGTATACTTTGGACAAATCTGTAACTCATTAGTTTCCATTCTTTGTTCCTCATCTAGCATATATAAACTGTATTTTTTTTTTATGCAGCTGTGGAGTCTTAAACTGATTTCAAAATAATAAAATAAATGCTTATACAGATCTAGGTCAAATTTACCCAAATCTCATTTGTATTAAAAAGGGAGGCTATGATTACACTTTCCAGTCCTGATTAATTTATAGAGAAATTACTGTGCTATTGCTGCAATTTAGAAACATATTGATAATCTTTATGAAACAGCTTTCAAAAAACCCACAGAAGTCTATGCTGTAATGGGGAATAAAAATTTAAAAAAAAATAAATCTTACATTGTAATTTGAAAACTGCTATTTCCTTTCTGTATCTTCTGTTTTTGGATATATCCCTATACCAATGAATACTTTCAGCAAAGTATTAGTAACTGCTGAGACAGGCAAGAAACAGTGCTTTGGGACGGACTGGGGGAATTTTTTTTTATCATATGAAGGTCAATGAACCTCTTGTTAAAAGTAGATTTTCTCTAACTTCTTGCTCCTTTTCTCAGTATGTACCAGAATGCCTTTATTTCTTTTGTGGAAAATCTCTTGACCCATAAAAAGTAAGGCATGGTTCTACTGATAAGCAAGTCAGCTTTTAAAATACTATATTACTAGTGAAACACATCTTTTCTGAAAGTTTGATACTGTAAGGATTAAAGTGACAGATTCTTTTTATCATAGTAGAACTCATTGGTTAGAAGAGAGATGAATTTTAATAAAACATGGGAGCAACAAAATCATACACAAATACTAGCTTGACATTTGTTCTCAGCAAAAAAGAAAGATGGTATGTTTCTCAAATAAAGGCAAAATACAACACACTTCAACACATAAATACACTTGTGAAAAATAATAGTATCTATCACAGTACCCATCATGTTAAGAAACTAACTGAGAAGAAGAATCAAACAGTGTGTATTACATGGACTCTGAAATTCTTCTTGCTTCTCCACCAAAGGAAGTATGACAGCATTAGGATTTTTCAAAGCAATGTGTTTGACTCCCAGTCAACCACAGTTATATCTCCATGATGGCTTATGCAGAAAACCATTAAAAAAACCTGTCTTTTCCAATTTTTGATCACTTTTGGCTTTTACCACATTTCTCTTCCCTTTTTTTCTAATTTTTTACTTGAAATTGATTTTGATTATTTCTTCAAAGATTAAAATGTGCTTTACATAAACTAAAAGTCTGAGCAAAATGAGCTGACAGAAAGTTTAATGCCCAAACAGAGTATTCTCCATTAAGCTTTCAATGGAGACTGCACTCCATTGATACAATACACAGTGCTTACAAGCACTGTAAACATTATTTGTAAGCCCTGAAAAAAATGATGAGAATGCTGTCCTTTCTTCAAGAGAGTACAAGTACTGATTTCTTGGAAATTTGGTCAAGAGCATGGTAAGATGTCTTTAGCTGTCTTGCACTCCCTTGCTTTGGCACTGACATATCACAGCATCCCTACAGGTTCCGCAGTGCCAAATCCTGCCACATCTAATAAAAAGAAACAAAAGAAGAGGAAGCAGTATTCTGAGCTTTCTAAACCAGATCAGATAGTGGCTAGAGTAACTTTAATCTCCCAATTTCATTTCAAATAACCTGAATAAACACTACAGAAATGGTCATGAAGCAAGACAAAACAGTTATCTTTCCTCGTTTTAATTTAATTTTTATTTTTTCTTCTTCTATTAACTTCAGTATTGCTGTTCATCTGAATAATATGCAATTTCAGGCCTTCAGAAAGTAGTAAGATTGTATGTTCTAGAACATTAAAAAATGACATTTCAGATAAATTTTAATAAAAATTATTTTCAATTTTTGATGTAGGAAAATTCTAGAAACTTGTACTTCTTTTTCTTTTGCTTTATTTATATTTGATTATGTCACCGTTACTCAAAGTTAAGCAGACCTCAGTTTTATTAGCTATTCACTTCGGGGCAGTGCAAACAGTGACTTACTTGGGTGTTTTTATTTTCAGTTCTTACTGCATTATTGATGAGTAATTCACATTGTTTGACCAGTTCTTACTGCACACTCATTTGCTAGCACTGGAACACAGCAAAACAGTGTTTAAAGCTTTTGTAGCCAGAATGTTCACTAATAAATGCTCTAACACTTGGATATAATTTTCAATTTAGATATTGTATAATTCCATATTATACAGTGGCATTTGGCTGGCTGAATCATACAATATATAAGTCCCTTGTTGATGTTTATGTGCCCTGGCCCTGATGATCTCAGAATTCATTGGTGATATGGGAGTCTTTTATTGTATGACTCTCAGCCAAATGCTGTAGATGCATTAAGCTGATAGATTAAGAAGAATTGTGTCATTCTATTTGTTTAGGAAATATATAAAAAAAACCCCAGGATTAGATATTACTCAATGCTGAAGTGCATTCTGTGTTTGCTAGCCCTTGAAAAACAAGGCAAGTGGTATCGCAGACCTGGAAGGGAAAAGAGAAAAAAATGTTCTTTATAGATTTTCAAATCTAGTTTGTCCTTCAAAAATAACAGGTAGGTGAGAGGTCAGACTCACTAGGTTGGACAGTGCCCTCCATGCTTTGGGAAGCTGAGGAGCTGATACATGTGCTATATAGGGAAGTTCATAAGAACTGAAGAAGTATGTTCCAGGTTTTTAAAACCGAGAAAGCAGGAAGATGGCAGTCCCTGAAATCTTATTTGAGGTGCATGGAATGGCAATCTGTTTTTCAGTGAAATTCAACTGTACCCTAAGAGAAAACTAGCTTCTCTGAAATCCAAAGGGCTCAATGGGACTCAAAGGTATTTTATAGACGTTAATCAGAAAGGCATTACAACATTCAAAATTGTATTTACTTTATTTAAAAAATTGTTCCAAATGTAAGTCTGACATTCTTTATACCAAATGTGGAACTAGAATACATTCTGTGAATTTTTGGTAAATATTTTGTATACCTTAAATTATCTTTATTACAGAAAATAGCCTATATGTTTGTATTTTTTGCTCAAAGTTTCTTCAAGTACTATCATAGCTTTTTAATGAGCTTCTTTTTCTTAATCAAGTTTCAACTAATTATAACATTGATGTTATGTTTATCCATTAAAACAATTATACTTTAAAAAATGTCAAAGGTATTTTCTTGTTTCCAAAAAATATTGAAGTAGGAGTGAATCTAAGGAGTCTTTACTCTGACATATTTTCAATGGGTTTTTTCTGATGTTATTTTATGTCTCAAAGACAATATATGATCAGTCTTATAGTCTGTCCTTTATACACTTTTATTGTAGGTTGCTATTCATCATCAGTTGCTAACACAGGAGGCATTCCCCATCTGTAATACACTTGGCATAATGATTTAATATTCTTTGTGAGATGCCAAAAGTTCATCTCATACTTCCTTGGAATTTTGATAGTAACCATATTGCTCTCATGTGACTAAAAATATCAATAAATAAATTTTTTGCTTATCTAAGGTGTAATGAAAGCAAAGTATTCAGCCTACAAACACTCAGGAAAAAAATCTTATGATCCACAGTGTGCCTTGTGCTCATAATTTTCATGGCAGAACTGATTTGTTATGAGACTTTTTATATCTGTAAAAATGGAAACTTATTTCTCACAAAGCCTCTATTTCTCTATCTCATTTGTTAAAATATGCTAAGCTCCCAATAAATCAGACAGACAACTGATTTCATGGGTTAGTGAGGGTGAAAATGGCAATTTTAACACTTTATTGTAAATTAATGATGAAAATCTTTTAACACAAAAAACCCTTTATATACTAAAGCTCCTCAATGTCTACCGAAAGCAAATTTATAATGAATATTAGGAATAGTAATGAAATTCTGCCTAAGAACAATATTGACATTTCTGTTTTAAAATGTAATGGCAATTCAAGATAACCTTCAAGCAATCTTTTTATAAACTGCAAATACATGCTTGAAGGTCTGCTTCAGTATTTTGATGTAAGAGCATTACCATATTAAATCAGATACTATTGCCTCAGGAAAGAGCATGTTAGTATTATCTATGACTTTTTAAACTAAGTGACAACCTGATTTACATGGTATACAGCTTTATAGTAATTCCAGTTTAGTTAGGACGTTATCCCATTTCCATTAAAGGCAACTTAATCTCTTATGGGAAGCTTAAAGGAATCTGGATGAAATGGCAAGTACTAGGATAAAGCTGCGAGGTAGAAAAAAATCTTCATTCAGAACAAAGCTGAAACACATCCTTAGCTCTCTGATGAAGTCTAAGTGCATACTCAAATGTTGTGTGTATTTATTTGCGATAAGGTATTACAAATATTTTTATATGATCTTTAAGGATTAAATTATAAAAATACAAACTAAGAAGGAAATCTGTAACAATTTAAAGTAAGAGATTACATAGAAATTAAGAAGAAAGAAAGGAGACACTTTAAGAACTCAGTAGCTACCTTGGTTTTTTCTATCCTCCTTAATAGGTCTTGCATTAGATAGCACCACTCTGACTTCCTTCAACATATCACGCTTCCTAAATATTCAAAGCTGACCCTAGAGAAAACACTAAAAAGGCAGTCTCTTCGCTATCATATAAGTGGTATTTGTTTTGTTTGTGCTTAAATTTGTTCTGATGAAAAACTTCATACTCTGCCATTATAGTTCTTCAAAAGGTTAAACTTAAAATGTGTAACATCAAAGAGGCAGTCAGGAATGGTCTATCATATAGGAAAAGACAATACTTTAACAATATTTTAATTAGTCCAGGGGAAGAAAGTATTTTCATTACAAGTTCTTAAAGGAAAATGAAAACAGACAAACATTGAAAAAAATTTTAATATTATAGCATAAAGTCTTTATATTTTTGGATTACCTGGCATCTAGATAAAACATAATGTATAGATAGATAGATACACACATATATATTTGTTACATATTATATATACACACATATATATTTACATCTTATAAATTTACATCTATTATATATAATAGAATATATATATTATATATAATATATATACTTTATATATTATAAAATATATAAATTATGTGTGTATATATATTATATATTATATATGTGTATATATATATATTTACATCTTTTAAATAAAGCACCAGAAATTTGCTGAATTCTATTAGATGTTAGCACTCTTCAGTTAGTTTTGCTGCTGCTAGTTGCCTTGTGTCTGTCAAGATCATCAGGGAGAATAGTGAGATATGTTCAGAAGACTCCTAAGAGGTATAATTCATAACTAAGTTAAACCAGTGGAGCTCTTGACTTATGTCTTTGAAAATTTCTCTGTTCAGGGATGAAGACAATCTTTTATGTTACCAAAATCTTGTAATTAAGTTATTTATGTTAATTTCTTTAATGAAGAACAGTACAGAATTATTAAGTATGTAATACATATGTTTTAAATATTAATTTTTTTTCCTCCCTACTATCTTATTATTTTTTATTTCCACTAAATGAATAATAACAAATATCCAGACCTTTATGCAATTACTCATCAAAAGTCAAACATTTTCATAACATTTCATTTTGGAACCAGTTTTATAGTTAAAGCAATTTACATAGAAAATATAAAACAACAACAAAAAAAAAACAAACAAGGTTTAAAAAAAAGAAATAAGTTTGTGACAGACTCGAAACTCATGTAATTTCTGTAGGCTTCACTCAATCATTAAAGTAGTCTTAAAGACCAGCAAGGAATCTCCCATGTAAAAGCACATTTAGAAGCTGTATTTTTGGGATCAAAAATAATGCAAAATCTGTCAAAAGTTTTTGCCATATAATCTCAGTCCTAAATCTATACTTCCATACTTCTTTCACACAGTTTCCAAAATCTGTCCTTAAAATCCAAATTTAAATTAAATTGTATTATCCTGTATTTTCTTAAATGAATTGTAGTTAATATGAAAAAAAAAAATTATAAAACCATCCTTGTGGATTTAATATTACAACTTTTCCATCCACCCTGCAAAGCTGCTGCTATTTTAGGAGTAAGAAACAATTTCTTATATGTATTGGGTGCACTGGTAACCTGGGGAAACCTGCTGAAAGAAAACAAAACTTCTGTTGAGAAAAATTTTCTTCTGAAAATTTTCTCCCTTTACGTTGAGCTTTCCTTAAATTTAAATTTAGTTTACTTTCATTGAGTCTTTTCTACCCATGCACTGTTTCAGGTAAACACTGGAAATCTTAGGTGAGGTATCTGTTTGATATAAAGGAAATCTAGAGGAAAGTGCTAATACTGTTGTATGAGATGCAGGTTTGGCCTCCACAGATGGAGACAAATTTGGCACAGAAGTACCACGAGGTCTCTTGGAACGAAAAAGACTGAACTTTAGCTGGGCATTGTTTTTTTAGTCCTACAGCCCCATGGAGACAGGCACATACTCAGACTAATGTTGTCAGTGATGCAGTAGTTATTCTTTCCCATCTTGCACATAAACAGTGTGTCATAAGAATGCTTATGTACCATTGTCTAAGCTTTGAGAAGAGTCAAAAATGCAGGCAGTGAGAAGTTTCAGCTTCTAGGATTCTGCAAACTTTCAGACTGTCCTGTCTTCTGGCCCTTAATGAAAGGTCTTCCCCACATCTACAGTTCAATAAATAAGTGCAACTTTGGTTATTATCCTCCTGCTACAGACTATCCACTTTTACATGAGTAAAATTAATTTCATCCTTTCCATATGTGGGTAATTCATTCAATTACTGTACTGCTTTCTATAACCCAGAAATCTGGGGTTTCCCCTGCTCTTTCAGATATTTTCTTCCACTTTTACATCCCTCATCCTAATAAATATCTGAGTCTGGTTGACACAGAATTCCTTTCACAAAGCTGGCAAGAATAGTCAACAGCCTCTAAAGAACTATCATCTCTGATATAAATCTCTGAAGCACCTTCCATTTATCTTAGTCAGTGTAAACTGAACTACAGCAACTGATTTTTTTTCTCTGTGTTTTCAATGATCTCCTGGCCATTTCAGATAATTTAGAACCCAGAAGACGAACACTGATGTTGAATTGTACAAGGATTTGACTTCTTTTTGATCTTTAATTGTAATTTTGATTATTAAAATGTAGGCAATAAATTCACACATTAGAGTGCAAAATGACTACTTATTTGTTAGGAAGGAAATTTTCTCCTATTGTACGTGCCTTTTACGAAACATGCAATTTGCTAGATTAGTTGGCAAGCATTTGATGGTGGCTACTTTACATGGAAGCACAATTCAAAACAATATGCTGGTCTTGGACTTCAGTTCTGTTTTAATTTACTTCAGTTTAAACATACAAATGGCCAGAATGAATGCAATAAATGTTCCTGTACTTAAGATAAATGCCTAAGGAATAGAAGAACTATAATTACCTAAGTAACAGAAAAAGTTTTCTTATCCAAAATATTTCCTGTCAAGTTATAACACCCCTGAATTTAATGATCCTTTGTGGATGTCTAACAAAAAGTTGTCCAGTTTCTCCTAGAGCCCAGCATAAGTTAAAATTTTAACATCTACAAGTATTAACAAATTTCAACATCAACAAATATCAGAGGCCTAGTATTAAGTCCTGAAAAAATATCACCATTTATTTGTTTTGGGCACAGCTCCTTTCCAGCTTTTTTTTCATGTGATCCAATGTATAAATAAAAAATAAAAAAAAAGCTTGTTCAAAGGTCTAAGGGCTTTGTCACTCCTGGGTAGAGACTTCTATCATAACTCTCTCAGGTATCGTTGTTTACAGGAATGACCCTCCTCTTCCCTCAGGTGAAGATTAATTCCTCATGTAAAATAATTATAAACTTGATAGTCCTTATTCTCTGCACCCAAACCTTTTACAGTTTTACTATGTGCTTGTGAGAGAAGGGGAGGAGAAGCAAGAAATTAAATAGCCAGTACTGCATATTGTAATCAATATATTGGTAGGAAATATACGTAGGAATATAACCTCTGTTTATTTCCTTTTCCCATTTACTGTTAATAATATTTTTACTCAACAGTATTAGATTTTCCTGTTAAATTAGTGTGATTCAAAGCCTTATGTCTTAATGAAAAAGATCACCTCATTTTGTATGTAAGCTGGGATTTGTTTTTTCCTTATATACATCATGTTATGTCCAGTTCTGTTGAATTGCATTGGCAATTTTATTGCCTTGTCACTCAGACTCAAAGAAGTTCTTCTGTTTTCTACAAGTTACCTTCTTCTCTACTGCCAAAAAACTTTGCTGTAGAAGCAAACTTTCTAAGTCCACATGTGAGCTTTAATTATTACACTTTGGTTTCTCAGTTTTGTTGTATGATTCTGTGACCAATTTCACTGAAACTCTTTAAGTAGTTCAACTTAACAAAATCACTTGATCTTTTCTTTCTTTAAACCCTGTCTTTTTGGGGGGGTTTTCTTGAAGTTTTACAAAAAGAAGTTGTTTTTATTTGAGAAAATCACATTTAACTGAGTGTCATAAATTGTGTCATTAACTATAGTTTTATTAATTTTCCAAGTACAAATGTTGCTGTGCCTTCCCTGATTTTTTTCTAAAACCAGTAACACCACATTTGCTATTCTACCATTGCATTAAGGAACTCTTAAGAAAGCAATGACATACAGCTGCTGTGACTCAGTTTGGAAGCTTTGAACAAATACAATTTGGTTCTGATTCGTGCTAACATTCACTCTACTTGAACTACAATCTCTTCCATAACTTCTATTTCAATCAGTTCCTTTCAGAAGTTGCCCACCAGGGAAAATTCAACCATGAGAATCTTTTCAGTTTCTTTGTGAATGCTAATGAAAGTGTCCATTTTTCCTCTGTGTTGTATCTTCTCTGAATGCTTTGGATTTGTTTAAGAGCCTAATCATCAGTAAGTCCTACAGACTACTGGAAGGCTTCCTGCTACTGACTTGTTTAACAAAGATTTATTAACAGGGTCCTTTTTTTCATCAGTTAGCTGTTCCTCCAATGCTTTTTGGCTTCTTTAATGCACTATTTTTACATTTAATCTGGCAGTATTTCTTGGAGTCTTATTTCATGTTTAATTTTTATTTGGTCTTGAGCTCAGCTTTCTGAAGCGACAGCTCTTATATGTAATAACATCCCTTTTCCTTACATTTCCTCTCTCCTGTCTGAAAATTTTCTGTACAGGCAGTGTTGTTTGCCTTGTATTTCAATGGAATTTTACAGCAGCCTCCACACCATAAAGAGTTGAATTTTCCTATTTTCTTCTTAACAAGATGTCTTATTGTTATATAGCCTCCGTTGTAGCCTAGGAAATATCCAAGCAGCATCAGCATGCTAGGTGTGTAATCAGCATTAGAGATCAAATACTACATTTTTTTTCCTATTTAGGCCCTGTAATTTCATTATGTAGAGCATTTGATACTAATTTAGATATTTAGTTAATTAGTGCGATTTGATTTAAAGATCTCTTGACATCTAATAAATATTCTTCCATCACAGCTACGGCCAAATCTGTCATCCTGATGTTCCAGTATGACACCAATAGACAGTATTGCACCAAGTTTCCAATATGCCTACTATGTCAATTTCTGCATTTGGGAGCAAACATCCAAAAATTACTTACCTGATGATTTAAAAATCTGGCATGCATGAGGAATCATGCATAATATAATTTTGCAAATTATATCAACAGAATTATTTTTTTATCTATTTGTTTTCATTCCCTGACATGTACATCTTTTAAGCATACCAAATGTCCATGTCTTCCTCAATAATAAAATAAAAACACTATCCTAAGGCATTTATCTTTACCTACTTGCCGTTCCCCTACCTTCATGTAATATACATGGAAGATAGGAACAGAGGCTTTGTAAAACCTTTTCTTCACATGTATGCAAATGAACCAAAATAGAAAAGATCACAGAAAGTCTTTAGTGTTTAAGAAAATAAATTCACAAACATCTCTGAAGACTCCATTTTAATTTTCAAATATTTTCAAAACCATTAGAAGTATCTGTGTGTTTATCTGTATTTTGATAGTGTTAGAATCATTACTCTTTTATTAAATCATCACATATAGATAATTTAGAAGCAGTAGACCTAAATAAGAAAATTAATTTTCCAGTATCATTGTCTATCTCTTCAAAGATGAATGAAGGCCTTAAAGGTAAGTCTTGCAAATACTATTATTTCCTCTGTTCTTCTTATGAACACTGAAGCCAGTTTTACTGAAAAATTAAGAAGAATTAATTTCTCTAGGTCTTTTCCAAAAATGAATAAAAATTTGAACTATTTTAAATGGAAAAAGACCTATTTTACTTAAATAAAACAATAAAGGAAAACATTATAAAACCTCTTTCAAAACCATATTAATTGTTTGGTCTTAAATGACAAGCAAGAATCAAGGCTAATGACCTTGAACCACTGTTTTAATTTATAATACTATAGCAGTATAGGTCACACTGGAACACTGCCAGTCATCTGTCTCTTGTTTTCTAATTCACTTTTATGATAAAGCTAATATGTGACAACCCACAGATGCTAAAACAATTTTTAAAAATGTTCATGCATTTATAGTGGAAATTTCAAATAAGCTGTCAAATTATATATTCAATGAGGTTGTTTTTTAATAAAATGTCTATCTTTATTAAATATGCATTAAATTTAATAAAGGTAAAAGATGATGTTCATTAAGAAATTAGGCTGATTTAAGTGTGTCTGACAAGGTTCTAGATAAGGTATCAGCTACTCAGCGTGGTATTACATACATATACTATAACAAATATGTAGATACATACTGAAATGCATTAGGAAAATAACTACATTTACTGAAAGAAACAGTTATTACTTCATGTAAGTTCATATCCTTCAACTAACTTCTTCCCTAAGAAGTGGAAACAAAACCACACTAGCGTAAGTGAAGTGTAGCTATGACGCTGTTACATATCTTGCTATAACATATGATTCTTTAAGTATTCTTACTATCTTTACAAAGGCAATTATTCTACAGCATAATAGACCAAAATGAACTTGTAAAATATTACTGCAGTAGTTATAATGGTAGAACTGCCAGTACTGTGCTGCAAATTATGTCCAGACAGTAATGATTATTTTACCTGAGCAATGTGGGTGTTTCTAGTATGCTAATTCATTAAGCTGTTAGTTATGATAATCAAGATGTACAATACTGTCACAAAGAATTAACCCACACTTTAACTATACTCTAGAATTTTCTTGACTTTTGAAACATGTTGCACAGCAGTAAAATGGCCGATTCTCCTTCTATTGGGTCACTTACCACATCACCGCTTTAGGATACGCCAAGAAAAGGGAGCTAATGCAAAGTACTTGCAAGATAATGACTTTGCTGATACACTAATATTGATTATAAGCCTTTACACATCGGGCATTTATGTGTAATTCAATAAATGATTTCAAATTTTTGAACACAGACACAATAATATTATTAAAAGAATATTTTTATGTTTCTTTGTCCACTCTGTTTTTGAAATGTTCACTAAATGCTTTGTGTTTGCTTGAAAAAAAAGATAAATTTCCAGAGTTCAGGTTCTTTGCTGCCTGTAGCTGAGAAGCTCAATATAAGTCATGAATTTTCTTTCATTTTTTAAACAGCTTGTAATAGTTTAACTGCAGTCAGCAAGCACAATAGAGGTTCTCCCATTTCCTCCACACTGGGATGGTGGAGAAAATCACAAGAGTAAAAATGAGAAAGCTTGGGGGTTGAGATAAAGACAGTTTAATAAGCAAAGAAAAGTAAGACAAGATATACATTCAACATTTCCCATGGACTGGCAGGTGTTCAGCCATTTCCAGGAAATCAGAGTTCATGTAGTTTAGGAAGACAAACACCATCAATCTGTATGTCCACCGTAGTTTCCTTCTTTTTCCTTAGCTTTTTATTGCTTGGTACCAAGAAACTGCTTTACACCATATCTGGGATGTTATATATTTAAGAAATAGTACATTGAAGTACATTCTTTATTTTTAAATAAATTTAATTTTTAAAAAGACTTGAAGACGTATGTCAGTGGGTAAGCCTGACAGAAAACCTTGGGTTAAAAAATAAGGGCTATTAGTATATTGCATTAAAATGTTAAGCTTTATTTAGTAAAAAAAAAGATAGGGCATAATTAATATTTATTGAAATTATTCTACAGGTAAAGAAATTTTCCATCCTTAATAGGCTCATGTAACACAAAATCTTGTTATGAACTTAAAAATAAAAAGGTTTCTCCCCAGCATCCTTGAATGTGACAAATATTACACAGGGATTTAAATTCTCCTCTCTGCAGGCAGTTTGTCCAAGACCTTCTGTAATATTCTTTAGAGGATTATAAAAACTTGCCCAAACACAGCAGACCGGTGCTTGCCCAATCAAACGCTTGGATGAAAAACTTCATTCTGTTCTTAATGTGACTTTGTTAGAATATTAATGTAGTTTCACCTTTTGATTTCAATAAGCAAATCAGAGGAAGAGTTTCTATGCATCTTTTCTTTGCCCAGCTCAGGCAAGTCTACATGATATTCAGTTTATTAAGGGGTTATTAGTTAATCTGCCCCTGGTGTTTATCAAAAGCCTTCCCCCATCACACACTGCTGTTCCAATAACTCCATCAATGAATCTTTATTATCAGGTGAGGCTTAAATATTTTTCAGATCCCTTTTTTTTGTGTGTGTGTTTCACCTCTTTTTTTTCTTTTTTTTTTCTTTTCCTTGGCATAAAATGAGATAACGCACTTGGTTCCAAACTGGAACTGGTACAATAATTTTACCCAAGAATTTCCATTATCCAAGGATAATCTTTTGCTTTTCTTTCATCAATTACAGGAGAATATGAATCTGTACAAATTCTCATTGTCACTATCGGTCATCAGAGCTTTGCAAAAAAAATATTTTTTTTCTCCCTATCATTTCATAGGTCTTAAGTTATCTAATGTCTTTTCATACTTCCACAGAAATATTGTTAGGATACTCTGAAAGTTGTTTTTTTTTTTAAAGCCAACAGTGTAATAGATAGCATGACTGAGTGGTTTTATTTATGGTATTCATTGGCTCAGCATGAAACACAGCACATATTTAAACCGTATTCATTAAAGAGTTTGTACATAAAATATTTAAAGTGAGAATAGAAAGCCCTCAACAGAAGTTAAATGGCCCTAGGGGAGAAGAGCTATTGCTTGAAGTTATGCAACCTATCAATCTTAAAAATAACCACACTCTAGAAGAAGACAGTGTGTCTATCAAACAAATTTCTCTAAGGTGTATTAAAAAGCAAAACAGTTCCACTCCTACATATATTATTTATTGGATGCTGATAGCTTGTTTGGAAAAAAATAATTAACATAAAAAGAACATTTGTAAAAAGATCATTTTTTCCTTTCTTGCCCTACTTTACTGCATTCACATATGGCATTATTTTACTTTTAGAACATATTTTCCCCCCTGTCTTCCCCTCTTTAGAATCCTAGTAGATATTTTTCATTCTTATAATTTTTAAGGAATGCTAATATATTAGACATTTCTGTAGATTATCCCTGAAAAACAATGTCTTTCCAATGTCCTGGGAGAAACTTTATGTGATCAGTTTTTTTGCAACTAAAATTGTCCTAATGTATTCCTCTGACTTCTTATCTGTCATTACCCCCCAGGCTCACAAAGCTTTGCAGCCATGCAATCCTTTGTATTACTTTAATCTTCTTTTCTATCTCGTATTTCACCACCATTTGTTAGATCTTGGTTTTTTTTTTCCTTCCATATCCCCATAAGCTGCTTGTTTGTCCACTCCAGAATCAAAAGCTCCATCCAAGCACTTTTTTTTTTGTCATAATAATTTTAGTCTCCTCCTAGCTGAACTCCCTTTTTTCAGTCTGTTAAAAATGCCACTGGCAAAATTACTCTTTGACTACTGTTTTGCTCTGATTTGGCTTTTTCTCAAATTCTCACCAGCATTTCCACAGAGTATGTCATGTTCAGACTCTCAAATTTGTAGTTTTCAATCTTTGAGTAATTTAGAGTTTTGGTCCATTTCTTCAGCATTACTTGTCTTCTCTTGTTACTTCTTCTATAACTACAAATACCACCTGCGTCTCTTTACCTTTAGATTTAATCCTTTACATTCTCCTTTGCTGCTCATTCTGCCTTTAGTTGGGCTGCTAAGATTTCAGGCTTTTCTCTTAAATGTAAATTGCTCCTTTAAATAAAATGTATGCACGTAAAGATCTTCTTTAAGAGAAATTCTGGATCTTACTGTCGTACTACTGACACAAAGAACGACACAGACACAGCGCGAATGTCCAAGCGGGAAAAGCCCCAATTTAATTTTTTACTTCAGTATTTATTCAGTTTTGAAAATGTGACCAGATTGGATGACAGGCTTCAACCACTTCAACCACACTGGTCAATGTCACAGTCCATCAATGTCTCCTCCTTCCAGGAGGAATTGTCAACAACAGAAAGTCGTTATCATAACAATAGAATTGTTTATGAAAAATCTGTGAGAACTCTGAGAATCGAACTCTAAGTATGTAAACATTTCAGAAGGCTAAGAAAAAACAGGACAACATGTTACTACTAATCAAATATAAAAAAAGATGATGTCTGTCTAAGATGAGTTAACGAGGACAAGGAGAGAGGGGTGGAAGTTGTTTGTCTTGACTTCAGTAAGGCTGTTGACACTGTCTTCCACAACTTCCTGATAGACAAGTAATGAAATTAGTTCTAAAAAAATGGAAAGAGAAAACAGGGTCAGCTGCTGGGCTCAGAGGGATCTTAGTGACAGAATGTCTTTCTGGAGGCTAATCTCTGGTGGAGTGTTCCAGAGGCCAACACTGAAGCCCATACTGTTTAACGCCTTATTAATGACCTGAACAATGGGACAGAGCAAAACTTCATTAAGAGTGCAGATCACACAGAACTAGGAGTAATGGAAGATAGACCAGATGGATGTGCTATCATTCGGAGGGGTCTGGACAAGTTGGAGGAATGGACTGAAGAGAACTCATTCTGTTTAACAAAGGGGAATGCCAAGTCCTGCCACTGAGAAGGAGTAACCCAGGCATTGGTAGATGTTGGGGGATGACCAGCTAGAGAGCAGCTATCCAGATAAGGATCTGAGGGTCCTGATACTATTGCAACGAAGGCCAATGATTACATTACGCAGATGTGGTTGATCTTTTCTGCCTGCCAGGTACCTACTAAGATGCTCTATTACTCTCCTTACTCAACTGGAGTGAGAAAGGAAATATAGGGGGGAAATGATAAAGCACATGGACTGAGCTAGTGACAGGGAAATCATTCACTATTTTTTGTCACAGAAAAAACACACTCAAATTGGGGAAATAACAGAAATAAAACAAAACTAAAACACCATCCCTTCTCTCCAGGCTCAACTTTACTCCTAATTCTTTTACCACCTTCCCCTCAGTGGTGCAGGGGGATGAGAAACAGGGACTGCTGCCTCTTTCTCTTTCCTGGTTTAGTGTGGGTCCATCTTATAGGAAGCAGTCCTTAGGGAGTATCTCCATCATCACTCCTTCCAATCATCTGTAGTTCCTCAAGGACTGCTGAAGGTCATTTTCATGGGTTGCAGTCCTGCAGGAATAGACAGCTCCAGCATAAGCAGATTGCAGAGGGCCATGGTCTTTCAAATGTTAAGTACTTCCAAGGCTAGGGGCTTCAGGACCTCTCTAGACAACCTATTCCAGTGATTGATAATTTTTTTTTTTCTCACATCACAATTGAATGCCTTATCTTTCCTTTTTGTCCCATTGCCACTTTTCCCAACATGTAACACCACTGAGAATACTCTGATTCCACCTTCTTAGCTCTTTCTCATCAAGTATACAAACACAGGATAGCTCTTTTGAAGTCTTCTCTTATGTAGGCTGAATAGTCCCTTCCCACTCAGTCTTTCCTCACATGATTCTCCTTCTGCTATTTCTTTCCAACTTCAACCACTCTATGTACTTCTGTATGAAATTTACTCCTATATTTATTCCCATACCTTCTTCATTCTGCTTTTTATTTAGTGTTCCATTCTTTCTCTCTCCCCTGTCTAACTATTTAGAATTTAAATGTTATTTTGTAAGTAGGAAGAATAGGAACTAGATTCCTAGGTAGCTGATTTGGAAATAACTGTTTCAAATATTTAAAATCTAAACTCTCAGTGTCTTGTGATTGCCATATCAGTTAATAACAACAGTAATTCTGCCTGGCAAGAGCAAACAAGCCATGATGTTGGCTTCTGTTTCTTCCCTGGGCTTTTCTGGCACATCAATAGTTTCTAACATTCAAGCAATCAGGCATTAGTAAAACTGTTGGGTATTTGTTAAATTTTAGGCTCCTTGCCATTATATTTGAAAATTTGTAAATCTTTGGTGGTTTTGCCAGTAAGAGCTGGTAAGTTGTTGCAGTTGTAAATGAATAGGTCTCAGGTCTGATTCTGCTTTTAACTTGAACGTAAACTGAGTAACTTAGGGATAGCCTGAGCTGCCTGGTGCTATGACCTACAGGAAAGGAAGTAGCACCTCAAAAAGACCTGCTAGATTCAATAGAAGAACCTCATCCAGAAGTGTTAAAAAAAAAAAGAAAATAATTACAATTTTCACATAGGCTGCAAAAATATTTGGGCTTTATGGAACTCCCTACAGTTCTTCATCCAGACTTGCAGTGGTAAGAACAAAACAAGAAGATAAAAGAACAATTCTTTTTTACCTCCTGGACGTTTAGGCCAACTGCAATTTGTAGTACTGACTGCAGCAGAACAGTTCCTGAGGTACCAGAATATCCAAAAACTACTGGTGACTAATTTTTCATACTAGGAAATTAGGCACTGAAACTGAACGAGGCAATGTATTTCAAAGTTTAGTTGAATTCCACAGTACCATAAGAGTAAGGAAAAAGTGTTGATTCAGATAGTACTGTAACAAAGCAGTAGATAATAATAAATTTCATATATAGACCGTCAGCAAAAATATATGCAACTGCTCACTTCATAATATCTTAATTCTAACTTGGACTTGGTCCTATTTGGACACTCTCCCTTATCCAGCTGATTATTACTCTGCCAGAAATGAAACCAGAGTGACAGATCTTCCTTGTAAACTAATATTACAATTATTTCACATTTAATTATCCACTTTTGTCTGTCTGTAACATCTAATTTTGTGTATTCCTCAAGAAGAAGAGACTACACATACTACAATAGTTGTGGTGATTTTTTTCACAATGAGCTATATAATTTCCAAGTGAAAATTTTAATCAGGTTTCCTAATATGTGCTTTTCATTCCTTATTTTGTCAGATTAATCATAAATATGAAGTCTTTTAATTATGTTTAAAAAAATTATGTGTGTATCTCAATTGTATGCTTAAGTCTCTTAACTGTAAAACACAGCACTTCATTTATATATATATCAGTCTTAAAAAGCTTGTGAATTTTTTCCCCCACTGCAAATAAAGACCAAAATAAAATGGCCATAGTACCTCAAAATCAGCAGGCCTTATGCAGAATAAAACAGCTAAGTTTATATTACAGTGTGAAATAACCTTTGTCTTCTTATGACATTTATGAGGAGTTATAAAGGTTACTTCAACTCCTAGGCCTCTAGCTGCAAATCCTAGCTTTTTATTCTCTGATTTGTTATGAAAAAGTAGAGATAATTGTGTGTCGTATTTTCACACAGACACACACACACACACAAACACACACATACACAAAAAAACCCCCAACACCCTCCCCAAACTCAAAAGCATAAACCTATTTCCCTTATGACACTATTTTTTTTTATTTTTAAATGTTACTCAATCAATAAATTGGAAACAAAGTACAGACTTTTCCCCAAATATATGTTTGATGGACTGGTATCAGATATATTTTTTTCTCATGACAATATATACAGATAGGAAAAGCAACAGCTTTAAAGCACAGAGACAATCCCTCTGACAATTGTCTCACCATGGATAAATATTTTTCTTTAATCATGTAGTGGAGGGAAACATCAAGAGGTTTGCACACACAGAATCATTTGCTGTACAAAGGCAGGGCTTTATAAAAGCAAGCAAATAACCCCCACCATGTAACCCAGGTGTAAATAAAGTGGTCTTATTTGGACAGGCCCCAAGCATTTGGCTTCTTCCTCTGAAATGTGCCAGTGCCAACATTTGCAGAAGCCATACTGGTTGGTGCATAACATCACGCACATGCATGAGAGCATTATCCAACATTTGCAGAAGCCATACTGGTTGGTGCATAACATCACGCACATGCATGAGAGCATTATCCTTCATAGTTTTCAAGTAACAAAAAGCAGGCTGATCTTCGAACCTTTTTTGCTCTGGCAGCTATGAGCATGGAAATGACACTTGAGCATAGATGAACATCCAACTGTATGTTAGAGTTAGGCAGCAAGACAAAGAAAGTTGAAAGAATTGTATGTTGATCTAGTGATGATGTTTAAACCTGATATTTATTCCTCTTTTAGATCAAAGCAATGTTGCAAAACAAGACAAAGGCCTGAAATATTTTCAGGAATACAGTGTATGTTCTTCAAAAGGAGGACTGTTAAAGTAGACAAGAATAGTAACATTTTCAACATCTTTAGATTTATTTGGGATATTTTTAGGCATTAAAATAAAAATTAATACTTTCAGTACAGCAATATTTTATAGGAGTGATATTTCAATTAAGAATTACTATTACAATAAAGAAAAAAGTGCTCAGGTAAAGAGCATATAATGAGGTAAGGATAGGGATACTCATGTCCTAATTGAAGGGTTTAATATAATAAACACAAAGTTTATTTTTTGCATTCTAAAAGAAAGATAATTTCACACAAGATTTCTCAGGATATAATTCAAAATCACTTTTCAGTAGCACACGCTTAAACATGTGTCTCAAATAAATGAGAATATTATTTGTTTTCTTTTATTGTCCTGTTTTTCATCTTATCTTTCTCAAATTCTATGTTACATTACCTTTCTGAAAATTTTGGTGGTTTTAATTTGTTTGTAACTTGGTACCTTTTACAAAATAGATTGATGTTAATCTGTTTTGATCAGACATTTATTACCTGAGATGTATTTCTATGCCCCAGGTAGATTAGAATCATATTCATCATGCAGTTTCAGAATCGTGATGTTTGCAATTATGAGTAAGGTCTTAATTTTACTCTATGCTAGGAGTTTTGCTTTGAGCATTCATGAGACTAATCTTCACAAGGATGTACATGGAAAATTCCTATGCAGAAATTCAGCTCTGGAAACTTTTTAATCAGATTTGTTATCATATTCATATAGGAAAAAGGATTGTGCAAAAATCAAATGTTCTGATGGCTATTTTTAGCTTTACTATTTAACTGAAAATGAGCTATAGACATTTTAACACAGCATTTTATGCCAAATTAATATTTCCAAAGAGCTACCATCACACAGAGACCACTTACTATAATAATAATAAAAAAGTTTATATTCATTTTGGCTCACATTGGCATCTTTTTGAAATTCTGTGAAATTGAAACTGAGTGAAATCAGAATTGTTGGCTACAAAACCCCCTTATGTTAAAGCTATTTGTGTTGTTTATCCTTACACAGGGAATAAAACCTTCCTTTATCACAGTTAATTCAGACTAAACCAATATCTGTGGGAAAAGAAGGTATCCTACACAGACATAATATCACTTAGAGCTCCTGAGTATTGTGGGAATAAAAAATTCTTAGACAATGATAATTTTATAGGGCATCAGGATTTTAAAGCTGGCCTCAGGCAAGAAAAAGCCATTCCATAACAGATTTTTAAATTTCTCTCTTAGAGAGAAACCAGCTTTCCACTGCATTTAAATTTACTCTCCCTAGTGCAGAGGTGACTATTTAATTTTGATAACTGTTCTGAAAATCTCCATGAGAATATTAAAAATCTTATCATGTATCTAAGTTCCTTTAATAAGAATACTTACAAGAATATGTTCATACAGAGAATAAGACACTATCTGTATATACAATATACATTTATTTCAGAAAATATAATTTACTATGTTTTAGATAATATTTTAGTAAATTTTATTGCAAAGAAATGCTTGGAAAAATAAGACCTTAGTTTGGTTAATCTGTGGATCTAAAACTGTCTTATGTTACAGCATGTGCCTCTTGGTAATAATGAATACAATAAATTCATGTTTATAACATGTCATTGCATGCATTGTCAACCTATCAAACAGAATGCAGGAGCTTTCAGGTAAGTGTTAGTTTCTTTTTAGGTTTTAATGCTGGCTCTATCACCCCCATTAATAACTAAATGTTAAACCACTTCATTAAGCTGAATTGTGGCTGAGTGCTGTGAAATCTAACACACATATGTAATGACCTTGTTCAAAATATATTATGCCTGTATGAGGAGAGTTGTATATAGGTGTACATAACTTGAGAATGTCCTGTTGCAAACATTTTTAATGCAAATTATTTTCTGTAATTCCATAATTTAGATTTAGATCTACATTCAAATAGTGCATTATAACATGTCCTGCAAATGAGATATTGGAGCAGTTAAACATTAAAAAAAAAAAAAAAAAAAAAAAAAAAAAAAAAAAAAAAAAAAAAAAAAAAAAAAAAGCAAGACTGACTCAGCAAATTCGAAATAAGTACAGCTTTACTTTATAAGTGAGATCAAATTCTAAGTGCACATTTTTATGGCTTCTTTTCTTCTCCAGTGTCAGTGTTTGTCAAGTCCTCTGCCACTACATTGTTGAATAAAATGTACCTTTTTGTGAATGGTTATGCTAATGAAAAATGCAACAGTAAAACCTGACATTAAAAAGGTTTTGGTGGATTTTTTGCTTTTATTTTTTTCTTAGCTTCTACCACCTTAATGTGAGACATTACTAGTTCTTCTATGCTCACCCCCCCAAAAAAAGTTGGAAATAGCTTGGCATTTATACATTTCCTTTTGACATTATCAGGGTTAATTAAATTATAACCTCCCCATTTGTGGAACATGTGAGAGGCAATAGTGTCACCTGGGATCATAACCACAGGCGCTGCACGAGGCAATGTTTACTGCTATGTGAAACGCTCCAGTAGTTATTATGCATGTAATTTAGAAAGAGAAAAAAAAACATAAAATCAGTTTTAAATTATCTGATAGAGGACTATGGAATGAGAGGGATGAAAAATACTTTGTCCCTATACCTGTTCTCAATAGCAACATAACTCCAGACAGTCTGGTTCAGTAGCTCGGGTCAAAGGCTGTGTTTACCACTGCCATCCTCAAGAGAGGCATATCTCATGTGAGCAATCCCTTTCTAATGGACAAGAAGATAATTCCTCTTTCAGAATGCTTTATATTCAAGAATGAAAATGCTTCAAGTACAAAGCTTCACAGTTATCAAGTCAGCACCAATGCAAGGTATGGAAGTTAATTTAAGTAGCTGGATATTGAGGAAGGATTCTTCACTGGAACACTTACATCGCACAGTATCATATTATGTGGTGACAGGAACAAAAAATCCCCAAACTGTTTTGTATTTTTTAAGGGAAAACAAACAAACAAAGAAACAAAAATACCAAACCATGCTGCAACAGGATTTATGTGTGTTATCACAGATAAGTGATGTGTTGTAATTGTAATATTCAAAATACATTGAAGAAGGAGGGAAAATGAGGTAGTGAGGAATACTATAGAGGAAAGACAAAATAAACATAAAGAACATTGTATTACATTCAGATTTTAGAAAAAATTAGAAAGTTCAATAAAAAGAAACATGGAAAAATATGGCTGCAAAGCGGGAGCATTTTGTGAGGTAATGGCAGCTGAATAAAAAGGGAAAATGAAGTCAGTCTATCACAAATTTAGACGGGCTCTAAAATTGCTAGGAAGCAGTTACCATTGGCAGCTGGAGAAATGGCTGAAGGTATTCAGTCTAAGCACACAGACACAGAAAAGGTGATAAAATTAGACTCACCCTTTTACATAGAAAATATAACAATTGTGTCAAGAATGCTTAAAGAACTTAAGTATGTTTCAAAATACCCAGATGGTTAAGAATTTATACCCTTGTGCTTCAACTCCCTCATGAGATAGAGAGGACTGTGAATTTTCTGTTCAGACATTGTTAAAAAGCCTACAGAGAAGTAAAGCTTTATGTAGTCAAGGAAATAAAACACAGGAGAGAACACAATTCCTTAGAGGACTCCCAAGACACAGATGAATTTCATGTCATTCTAGATACCTACCTAATTTGCTTAATCAGCAGGGTTGGACCAGGCTGGTCTAAGAGATCTCCATCCATAAGAAGACTTGTGAGGATTCCACATGTGAAGGAAATTGGATGTGAACATATAATTAAGGGCTATTCATAAGCATTATGATACAATAAAAATTACCTAAGATGTAACTGGATAACTCTGGCTTTTCATATTTATCATGAAAATATATACTAAAAAATGGCTTTTCTTGTTATGTCTTTTTTCCCCCTCAATAGTTTTTTTATTCCTTTTTTTAACAGCCTGTATTATTGTTATGAGGGATCAATGTAAAAAATCCTTGGTTTACTTTAAGAAAGAAAATCTTCAAAACTGTTTTAATATTCTTCTTTTAGGAGATGAAAAAGCAAATTAAAATTTTATATTTTGTTATTATGCAGAAAAATGGTGGGCAACACCAACAGACCTTGAGGCTTGTTTTGCTTTATCTTATTGATACCTGATAGCTCTTCTAAATCTTATTTGTATCATGGTACATGATATTGTAAATGAGATACCACTATTTTCTCTCTGTGTCTCTCTCTATAAAATCATTAATTCTATTTTGGATTATTCAGATGTCAATGTGTGACATGGGCATTGAATATGCTTGTACACATATAACTGAAGCTTATCTATATTTCTATAATTCTTTCAGGGCCTGAGTTCTTTGTGAAAATCCCATATGTGCATGGAATTCCATATGCTCCTTGCCTGCCATAACTATGCATATAACGAAAAAGTTATAATGGTTCCATACCTGACACGTGTCATTTAACGTTGAATGTATAAAACATATTTTTAAAAAACAAATACATCTGTAGATTATGTAACTTGCACTATTTTCTTGCTAACATTACACCTGAGTTACTGGCTTTCAAATTTTCTGACCACAATCTCAACTGATCTCATCCTGCAAATTTGCTACTTTCAGATAAATTTCCCCTTTCCTCCCTAACCCAAACACTGTATGCAATTTTTTTATAAAAGCAAAAAATATAAATGTAAGAAGTCATCCATCTCTGCCTAATAAGAAATTAAATAATTAAATCCTGATTTTTTTTTATTTACACTGAAGGAATATGTCCAACAAACCCTCAAGTTGTGTTGATCTGGAGAGCCATCAGCCTAGCTGTGCTAATGGCTGAAGATAAGAGTCCAGAGAATTAGGAAATGGAGAACACTTGTTTCTATTTCAGATTTTTAAAAAATTTTTACCAGTTATTTGCAGTTGTTATCCTTTAGAGATCTCCAGATTTTATCTTTTTCTTGTCAGTTTCTCATGTGATCCTAGTTAGAACGATGTCATGCTCACTATACACATTCTATCCAGGATTTTTAAAAAGGGAGAGGAGTGTGAAGAAATCAGGCTAAGTTCTAATCGTGGTGGAGCAAGCATGGCATGTGTCCTGTGAGCTGTGCTTCACAAAAGGATGGTCCTAATAGGACATCCTCGGCTTCTTCAGTAATCTAATAAAATTTTAATGTACAAATATTTGGGAAATACAACTTGCCTTTATACTTTTTTTGACTTTTCTTTCCACATTCATTAAATTCCATATCATTCTTCTTCTTCCTCCTTCTATGTAATTACTTAATAATTTCCTGCAGAAATATTTAATTCATAGCTTGCTCCTTCCTTCTACACACTTCAAAACTGCTTGCCTGACCTTTCACTTTCTCATGACACACTACAGTGCAGTTCCAAATCTCTTCTCCAATTAATCTGCACAGGGGCACAAGTAAAATACAAAGTTGGGAATTGGATTGCAATTTCTGTGTTATTACTACTGAGCAAAGGCCAGCAACCTCATGTTTCTTGCATTAGCTAGCCCCTGCTGTTTCACTTAAAATCTATTTGTTTGAAATGAATAGATTATAGAATTCTACTCAGAATTTAAAATATTTGGCTAAAATATATACAACGATGAACTGCTCTTTTTAAAAGCGTACCCACCAAAAAAAAAATGAAAAAGAAAAAGTGAAAAAAATGAAATCATCTTTGGATATCTTCCTTCAATCCTAAAAAAAAAATAGTTGCAAAAACTCAGAGTGACAATCCAGAGTAGTACAGTATATGTATTTTTCTTAAAATTTGCCGTGGAAGCAGGTAGTTTGGACTATTCAGAGTTCTGATTATAAAAATACTTGGGGAAAATTTATCTATGTGAGGGAAGAGGAACTTATGGTAGGAACTAGCTCATTCATTAAGAATCCCAGCTACTTCATGCAGGGCTGACAGCACAGAGAGAACTGCACTGGAGAATATCTTCTTGGGGTGAAAACAGTAATGATACCTTGTATTTATTTACTTGGAAATGATTGTTCATGGATGTGCCAATGTTACAGAATACAGTTTTAAGCTGCCTCTCTCTTTCACTCTCTCTCTCTATGTCTATCTATATATCTCACTATATCTAAGTATCTGTCTATCTATATATCTCTCTCTCTCTCTCTCTCTATATATATACTTGGCCTTTCAGGGCCAAATGAAAGAAAAACAGCAAAATACAATGATTAGTCCTTTTTTTTTTAATTAAAAAAACACAGAATGGACTTAAATAGAAAGTATTTAGAAATTTTCATTCATTTGCCTTATTTCAAGTATAAAACAGAAAAAAAAATCTATTCCTCCATGGTTGTCTATGCAAAACCAATTCTACAACTATTATTAAATACATTCATGCTAAGAAATGTGTTTCCTTAGCTCTCCAGTCAAACTGCTAGGGCACCAATATTCAGAAAACACGCACTTTTATAGAACATTTGAAACAACTCTGTTTTCCTTTGGTAATTTGCAAATTATCAAATTGCAAATGATAGACAGCTAGTGAAAGAAATGTTAAGAAAGACAACTAATGCCTTTCCATATTTTGTAAGAAATGATGGAGGGAGAATGACATTTTAAAATCATGCTTCACTCAACAACAAACTAATGAATTATAATTACACTAAGTTATTCAAAACTTTACCAGTTTAATTTTTTCTGAGACTTTCTTTAGACTGACAACATCTAAGGACAATACGAGAGTTACTTTTATTTCTTTTTGGTTTATAATTCTGAATAATAGACACCTCATTCCGATAGCAAAGAATCAGTGTTGACAATCTCTTAATTGTCAGAGCCTTCAAGAGATTAACAAAGCCCTATTGGCTGCCTTTCACAGTTAATTGCAGCTCTATTTTCCTGCCTTCTCATTGTGAAAGAAAACAGTCACAAAGTTATCTAGGATCCTAGTCAAGGAGCCACATCCTTGAAAGCAGCAGAATCTGGAGAAGTGAATTAAAAGACAAAATTAGCTGTGCCTGGTTCCTAATTGCATCCACCAGTTACTCATCTCATCGTTTTGGCTGAGCTTTTTTCACCCTTCTGCCTCAAGTTTTTATTGCTATAAAATATGCACAACATTTCCTCATTGCTGTTTCTGGGACAGAGAATACTAAAGTCGTGATGCCTACACAGCTCTTTGAATATGCAGAATGCTATGTAAATTATATATATTCTTGAAGACTCAAAGAACTTCTGTATTTAGAACATTTTGAACTCTGAATTAAAAGAGCTTCCTAGTGACAGGCTGATCAGGTGAACTTCTCACTTGCAAAACTGCCCTGCTGTAAATTTAGGAAATGAAGGAAACTATTAGGGATCCCACAGTACTCAAAGTAAACATCTGGGAATTCATCTACTGATTTCAAATGGGGAAAGAGCCTAGGGGTTATTGAACTCCTGGATATTTGGAAGCCATATAGGTTTCTTATCAAGACATGATGCTTATACAGCACTTTCCTAGTCAAACTGGCTAAATAAAAGTAATTTCTAGGTAGGGAAAGGTTTATTAAATCATTTATTAATAAGGTTTGCATCTACATTAATATAAATAGGAAATCAAAGCCTTTCCAGAACATAAGTATTTGTCTCAAAGGGATAGTGATTTATGTTAAAGATAATAAGCTGGTTATCAGGCTCAAATTAAACTTACCTGAATATTAAAAATTGTTTAGGACAATTATGTGTTATCATTTTGTTACACCAAACTGCAGCAGGCAAGAAATAAAGATCAGAATTGGAGAAAATATAATTTGTTAGATTTGCCACAGAATGGTTAGGGAATCCTAATTTCACTACTTGATGGTTTTTTTTTTGGTTTTTTTTTGTTTTTTTTTGTCACCAGTATAGTGGGAATACTATTACTTATAGACACCAAACAAAAAAAGCCCCAAAAAACTATTTATGATACAAAAAGATTTACCAGAACTAAGTTACACAGCCCATTTAAAAACTATACCCAAGCTGAAAACAAAAGGGACTTATATTTCTGTTCACTGTCTGACTTTCTGTAAAGCACTGAAAAGATGAATAATGTAAAAAGGATTCATTGTCATAGGCAATCAATAGCAAACTTTCTCATTTGTTATGAAACTTTTCATCACAAAAGAAAGAAGAGGGAAGAGAAAGAGACAAAGGGAAAAGGAGATACCTATTGAATAATTTCTAAATAGCAACACTAAACTACAGCTACAGGCTAAGTACATGAGTACTGTGAAATGAGATGATGTGCAGCATAATTATTGTGGAAAAAAAAGCAAAACTGGAGGAATGTGAAAGATTGGGAATAAGCATGTAAGCAAGTTTTGTCTCAAACATTCTGACTGTTGTGGCAGAAAGGTTGTGATTGCAGGAGAGGGTCCTGTGGAGATGGGGCTGTGTTGTTCTGAGCCAACTTCCCCTTCCAGTTCCTGGTCTTGCAAGTCTGCCCTGAAAATCATTCTCAGTGTGCGTGTGCCTCAAGGAGAATTGAGTCCTGGGCACCTCACTAAAAGGGGTTCAGGGTCTCACAGGCCCTCCCCTTCACATGACTCATATCCTGGAGTGCTCCAAAAGGCTGACTGCACGCAAGAACAATATGGTGGGAATGGCATGAAAAGATTATTTGATGTAAGAAGTATTTACCAGGTAAACTAGAAAAGGATGTTGTTAGGTCCCATGTGGTCTCTTTTTTTTCTGTTGTTCCCAGATCCAGACGATCTATGGTAGCCGGAAGGATCTAAATAGTGGTGGTCTTTTCCCCTCTCTTTCTCTCTTTTCTGTCTTTATTCTCTCCTCTTCTGTTTTATCCTAGCAAGTAAGGTTATCACATTCTCCCTCTTACTCCATGCCTGAACTTTGCTGCGAGAGTTGGAAGCTTGTTACAATTTGCTCAAGAAGCTGAGAGCTTGTTGGCCAACACCTCCACAATTAAATAGGGTGCTAGTTGCCAGAGTTAAGACAATTACACAATAAAGCCTAAGATTTCCCTGACAGGTGGACTGGTGTCTTCGTTCATCCAGGCGAAAATTTATAACCAACATCACATTTGCTTCTGGATTGTGGAAATGAGTTAAATACAAATTTGTGAATTCTCTTAAAGAAAGAAAAATGGATTTTCAAAGCATACACTGAAGAAAGATCTTCTCTTTTGATTACCAATGCAAGAAACTTCATAAATATCAACTAAATTTACTCTAAAGTAAAAAAGGGTTGTGTCATCACTGGATAGATTTCCTTATTCTATTCTTAGAAATCCAAGCTGTCTAACAACAAAAATGCAAACAGAAAGCAAAACTCAAAATACATCTCAGTTAAGTGGGAATTGCATTCACTTGTCAACTGTGAAAGTTTGTCCTCTCAAGTAACAGTTATGCATATGAGCCAAAGAGAAATTAATGTATTTGCAGGTGATTTGCTAACACTTTTTGACAGTAAATTCACCCTCCTTATCAACTATGCTAAAAAAACCAAAACAAAACCACAAACAAAAAAAACCCCAAAAACCAACAAAAACAAACAAAAAAAATTAAACACTTTTTCTGCCTTTGAAATCTTTCCTCTCTCTTCTGCCCCTGTAAGTGTCACTATCATCATCATCCTGACTATTTTTGTATTGGCAGGAACCACTATATCTATATCCTATATATAGTACCTATATCTAGGATAAATTTCTTCCTGACTTCTGTGTTCCACTTACAGAAAAAGTGACAAATATATTTTATATAAATATAAATATATAAAGTGACAAGTATGCAATTTTAATATATAATATTTATATAAAATATATAATAAATGTAAATTATTACTATATAGTAATAACTAACTAGTTATAAACTAGATCAAGTATTAACACAAGGATTTAAATATATGGGTTTGTGATTGTCAACAAATTGTGGGGGAGTCTGTCTTCATCTGCAGTACAACAGGCATGTGATTGACAAAATAAATGTGTGCATAATTTTTTATGTATATAAAAACAGTCACACATTGTGCTTGTTATTTAAATGTTTCTGTACTTAAAAGAAAAAAAAAGCATTATTTGAATTGTCAACAAGAATAAAAATAATACTTCTTATAACAAAATTCCAAACTATGAGGAATTTCCTTTTCAAGGTAATATTTTTTTGTCTTTTTCTATTCAAAAAATCTTGTAATTATCTAATAAAACAAAACCATTATTTTACAACATATTTACAAATTTCACTTATGACCTGACAGAATTTTTTTTTTTTTTTGTAAGGCTATCACAGATTTTCATGAGGCAGACTTATTAAGTGTGAAACCTGATTCTTTTAGGAACTGGTGTGCATTTTGTAACTGTGTATATTGAATGTCTTCCCAGGTAAGGGAAGGTGCTGGCCAATTGGAGGACACACTACTTCATGACAATAATACATTTTTAAGCTTCAAAAGTTTTCATATTTATATTGCGAAAGTGGACAATAGCCTTTTGCTAGTCTTTCAAAATCTGCTGCATAAGAAATTGTCATTTCAAAGGCTGTTTCTGCCCTTGGGATGACATTTTTCTTCTCTCCTATTTCTATAATTAAAATTTTAAAAAATTTAGTAATATAATAGTCTACTTCCTTGACTAGTACTGGTCAGCTTCATGTACAGTAACTGTACAGATTGTGTTCTTTGCTGAGCTTCTTTTTAGAACTGTTTTTCTTCCTCCCCCATTGCATCAAATAAGATTTAAAAAAATTAATTAAAAATTATATTCTGTCCATATCTAAAGTCTACAAAGGTCAGATATCACACAAAAAAAGTATTATAAACATTGCAGGAAATAATGATCCAAGATGAAGAAATAAAAAAATAAAACCGGAAGCACAAAAAAAAAAGTAGTTTTGTTATGCATCATCAAGAGTTCCTAGGACTTTATGTGCATAAAAAAATCAGGTAATTTCAAATTTGTTAAGGTAAGCTTTGGGATGCATTTGATACACCAACTCCACTCTCTATTCAAGGTTAACTTTTACAGAGGACTGTACAGAAGAAAACTCTGACCTTTCGGACTGTTTGTGAAGAATTAATGTTTTTGAGGTTTGTTGAGTTTCTGAATGCTATGGGTTTCTGTTGGGATGGTTACACATTTATTTCAAAACACATGAAAATAATTCTATTGAGCCATTTGATACAGCTGACACTCTTCTTCACTTTCTTGCAGGTCCCTGTAGTAGGTTTCAAACTGGTTGTGACTGATTACGAAGTCATGTTCCTGCATGGAGCCCACTGGTTTTCACAAGGGGTAGCTGACTATATTGGCAGATGTCTTAGAGATCATAGGAATTTATGAGTTCTAGTTGAAGCCTGACAGTGGAGCTAGCATTTTCCTACTTTTTCCTGCACAAGCACACCAAATATGTAAAATGCTCTCAGTGCTTGAATTTATTATTTGCAAATATATCATATTTAATTTTCATGTAATTGCCAGCAATAAGAGTAATAGCTATTCCAGTGATTATTTTGTCTGTCCAGTCTTTGGTGCCTCTTTCCCAGAAAAGAGTTATGATCATCTGTTGAAGTGCTACTGATCAGTTTGAATAGTACAGACAGGAAACACTATTCAGCATGCCAGGGTAAACAGTTTCATTCAGCTATATAGTCCTCCTTGCCTAGCAAATTAAATAACATTTCTGCCACCCTTCCCCCTGGAACTTGCAGTGAGAGAAGATGCAGATTCCTGCCTAAGCAAAGATGAATTGATTCATACACTTTTTACTCCTTCACAGCAACAGCATGGATCAATCATAAATACAGGACATGGACTTTCTGCCGAGTGCTGATCTGCACTAGAGTTGCAAGACTTTACAGTCAATGTGCTGTCTGCCTTCTGGGCCTGGGTTTAGGGCTGGAGGCATGTTCAGGGTATGGATAAAGTAGCATGTTGAGTAACAATCCTTGTAATGGGCTGCTGTTCACTGGCACCTAGAGATTTTCAGCCTCTTGCTAATATACAGCACATTAAAAAAAAATCACCAAACAACACTCTTAATAAAATCACAGGATTCACAGTACTTGTCCTAAGAGAGTTCGTGAGCCAGAGTATACTTTCCACTCTTCTAATACTGAACCACATTTTCAGGGGGAGTAATCAAATAATTTGTGCATTTGAACAGGTAGCCAAGTCCAGGAAGGAGTTAAAAAGCAGTTTCTTTATACAGGTTTTTTCACAGCTGGAAAGTTCTGTTTCTCTGCCCATGGGTGTACATTTTCTCCCACTTGATCTTGTTTGAAAATTTTCAAAGATGAAAATGAATACCTAATAAAAAAAAAAAAACAAACAAAAAAACCAAAAAAAACTATTTAACTTTATTCCACTCTGGAGGACAATCTTCACAATTTTAAAATTTTGAGATTTCAGGGTTTCAGTAGGAAATGACAAGCAGATAGAAAACACTCCAACCTACAGGCTTGTACAGTACACAGAATCATCAAAAAAGAGTGGACAGCTTTGAAAGGAAATGTAACAGCTTTGTCTGCTTATAGGTGAGGCACCTCTTGAGGTACATCTTGAATGGCAAATCTCACTGGAATGTCATCTCACAGCTGCAATATTAAGCCTCTGAAGGGCCAGGAAGGCACCGCTAACAGAAGTCTATTGAAGGTCTGTTTCAGCCATTTCCCTCCTAGGCTTTTTCAAACCAAAGGGAGTAGGTGCTTACTAGAAGTCAAAAGGCAATAAACCAATGGGGTCATGCAGTTGATCCAAACGAGAAACGATGGGTCATGCCCACAGAACCTGCATCAGAAAGAAAAAAAAGTCAGCAGTTTTAGATATTCTGTTGTATGAGCTATGTTGATAAGATTTTTGTTTCTGCACAAGTTTGACTTTGAGAATGTGTAAATACCAAAGGAAGACATTTCAGATGTGCTCTCCCTTACTGATCAGTAGCTGTCTGATATGGATTACCTCTAGAGAGTCAAAGCAAATAGCAGCTGATAGGGTGGCTGTTGTTTGAGGGCCAGTGACACCTCTTCTCAGTCAGGGCAACAGATGATTTCTTCTCAGGTTATTGCAGGTTCTCTCACATTTGGAAAAGTAAATATTTCAATAATCTGTGCAGAAAAGGGGACTAGCAGTGGCCCTTTATTTCAGCTGCTGATAGTAAAATCCACAGATTCTTCAGAGAAACACATCTCTGGACCAGTGCAACACCTAAATCTGGATCTATTGTAAAAGCTTGATAACTTACTTATCACAAAGCCTTTCATTATGACTGCAGTCTGAGATGTCTGGGAAGGTCTTAGATTTTTTTGCCCATTGTTGCATGCAAAAAATGAAAAACACCCCAAACACCTGTTCCAGCAGTAGAATCTCAACCTCCCTTGAACCAAGATCTCCAGTGTAATTTAGAATGGATAGTAGGAACTAAAAGGAGGTGACATATATTCACATGGTTGAAGGATTGGCCTATATAAACCAGAAACCATTTAAGGCTCCTGTGCCAGAGCAATTCTTTAGTACAGTGCATATATAAACTTTAGTTTGGTACAGAGATACTCAGACTCAGTGACAAGCTTGCACTGGCTTAGTTGTCACAGCTAAAAGAGACGCTGCAATATTGTTGGGAGCAGTGGCCAGTCATCTTGGCTGTGATCAGTGAAGAAAAACAAGCTCTCACTACACAAATATTATAAGGGCTTATGTGGTTGGGGCTTTTCTGCTTTTTGGTAGTTGTGGTGATTTTAATAACAGCTGCAATTTAAAAATAGAGAATAACTACTTAGACTTTATTTACCTAAAGCATCTATTTCTATCTACTGAATAAATCAAAGGTCATATACCTATTTCTGAATTTGATGTTATAAAACTGACATGTCTGGAAAATGTCCAGAGTTTTTAATAAGTGATTGGTGAAAAAAATGTGCGAAATGAAATACCACTTGCTTGTACTCCGTTGGAACCTTGTTTATCCAGTGAAATGTTAAGGTAGATGACCCTTGCCCCCAGAACATCTCTAATTTTTCCTGTAAGTGGACTTTCTAAACAGAAGACTGAAATGAGGTTTCAGGTAAAATGAAAGTAGCAACCCTTTGAAGATCAGACTTATGACAGCATTTAAGAGATTGGAAATCCTTGGGAATCTTAAGGTGCTATAAATAATACATACATTGCAATACAGCAAATTGATTCCCACAGTGGCCTCAACTCACATAGAAAGTCTTTAGATATTTATAAAATAATGAGTCAGTTAATTTGCAGCTAGAGAAACAGAAGCCAGAATTATTCTCACTTCCTTCATATTCTTTGTCCATGTTTATAGTGAGGACATGTAGGCTCAGAAAAGCTTGCAATACTACTATACTCTAGGGAGTTACCCCAAATAAAATATTCTATTTATATTTTTTTATCTCTCTGCTTATGCTGATTTTTAACATGTGATAATTCATGCTAAAGAGCAGGAGGAAACCTCTTTTTAAGGCAAAAAATTCACAGTGGAGCCAAGCATATTAAAAAATGCAGTAGACTCAGTATTTAAATTAACATGACTGTAAAAGAGCTTGTCCAAAATAAAAGAAGTTTTAGTCCTTCATAACCATGGAAATTATAAGTGGAAAAAACCTATAATACCTCTAATAACAAAGATAATCAAAATAAAATGAACACTGTTGAGGAATCACCTGCAATCACTGCAACAATATAGTTTCTTCAGGGGAGAGAACATGAAAATAAGTTTCCAGCTGCTCCAACACATCTTTGGCTCCCTAACTCCAAAAAACACACACTTGCCACCATCAGGGTTAAACTGCAGCAGTCTGTTAGAAAAGTCCCCAAGGCAGAAATTTTACAGATTATTCTGGAGACATTCTGATACACTGTAACTGTTTTGAGATCAGGTACATGTCAAGAGACTGGAAAAAAAAAAATTTACATGAAATGTGCACAGTAAGACCAGACAGAAACAAGTAAAACAATGAAAAATAACACCGTTTGTCAAGGCAGGAGGAAATGAAACTACCAGTAGGAAATAGCTTTTTTCAACTGCAATTAGTTTAGATTAGATAGGTCATTGCAATTAATAAGGTTGTGAAAATGCAGCTGCTTCAGCATTGTAAAAGTATGAGTTTTCACACACTGTTCTCAGGAATTAACAAAGCTTAAGTCTGAATTAAAAAATTGCTTTAGCAAGCTGTTACCTTTCTGTACTACATACAAACTGCTCAAGCTTTAAGTAGCAGCATATGTTCTGATAGCTACAAGATATTGGAAATCTATATTTGCAGAAATAAAAAACTTTCCACGGTTAGAACACTTAAATTTATAACTATGTAGTGACAAATAATATTAATTTCTGTTCATACTCATTGCAGTGCTTAAGTTCATTTTAAACAGTTTAGAACTTGGAATTTTGCAAACTTGACGGAAACTCCACCTAAGATGATGTTAATGAGACTAACTGGTTGTATGACATGGCAGTAGAGAGTCAAAGTAATTGACCCCTAATATTCAGCTTTGTGTAACAATTTTCTATTCTAAGCCCAAAATCAGCTAAACAGATATTTCATTCATAGACTGTGTTGTAAGGTACCATTAAGAATACTTCTTACTTCCCATAATTTCAAGAGAAAGGCTTTTATGGAGAAAGTACATTTCAAATGATAGCTAAGTTTCTTACTGTGCTGACAATTAAAGCACTCTTTTTTTTTTTTTTTAATTCACACAAGTGATGTTATTGTATATCAAATATTAGGTATTGTATATACCTAATGTTAGATTTACAGTGCCATGATCCAAAACTGATTAAACAGACATTGAGAGTGTATTTTACAGGCTATATTGTATACTATTAATTATATCCTATACCAAGTCTATACCAATGAAAGACATTTAAAATTAAGTTACTATGCTGAAGATGAGAGAACATTTTCTTTCAAGTAGGGAAATTTCTGATAGAATGCTTGGGCCTTTTAGATGGTTTATTTCTTCCCAATGTGTAGAATAAATCACAATATCTATCTTCAAGAAGGTGAAATCAGAGGATATTTGTTATTAACAGACAAAAGGAGGCAAATTAATATTCCAGATGGAATGAAACAAACATTTTACTGCAAAATTTCGAAAGAAAGCAAGTAGAAATATTGATGCCAGTAGCTAACAATGAAAGTAGGGTACAGAATATTAACAATCTTGAAATTCTTGAGATGTGTTCTCACATCTCCTACACACAACAAGTAAATTTGTAACAAATCAATCTTAGAGGATACAAAATTTAAGAAAAAAGAGACACATTCCAATTTGTCAACAGTATAAGGTTTCAGAAAAATTTATATTAAACTACTATCTAGATGAATCAGGTATTTCTATATGCTATTTTTAATCATGTAGAATCAGTTTAATTCATTCTTTGACTATTGCATAAAATGCTATTTCTGTCTTGGTGTTATGTACAGCATGAAAACAGCCACCCTGCCTTTTCTTTCCCAGAATATAGAGTAGAAAGAACTGCTATTAGGCACTGGGGGATATTTTAAAATTGCCTTCAACTTTAATTTTGGTTGACATACATTCCAAACATGTAATTACACATTTGTTGTTCAATTCTCACAGAAACATCTTTAAAACAGATGTATACAAGAAAATTGTCATTTGAAGAAGAAATTATCTTTTACAAAAATTAGTTCACTGGAATAAAATTTTCTTGTTAAATACTGATGCAGACAGTTTGTAGCACTACTTTTTCCTGTTCTAGTCCAGGGGCTGTGCCAAAAAGCTAACTCTCCTCTTGACTACCTGTATGCCTCAGAATGGTCTAAAATTGCTACAAAATACCTGAACATTGCCTCAAATCTGGGCAAAAAATTGATCAAGCAACTGTAGATACAGCATCACAAAGAACAGAACAGTGTCTTCAAGTGCAACTTGATTCAATATCTATTAACCTGCATATAGATAAAAAATTTTTGTTAGTGATTATCCTGTTGTACTAATTTGGAAATGTCAATCATATAAATGATCTTTTCAGACTTCACTCTCATTTTCATTAGAATTTAGGGGAATATTTGGCTCACCCATGCATTATCATTCCCAGTAAGCCTTTTGCATGTGTTCCAGCTCTCAAAAATTGAAAAGTTTTTGGTGTTTGAGTGATAAAGCTAATCTTGACAAGCCATCTGAATAATCAACTAATGAAGAATTTCTGAGTTGATAACAAATGTGGGAAGATAACAGAAGAGCCCACCTCTGCATTTGCTTGATAGCTAGAAATGGAAAACCAAGTGTGGTGAAAAGATATGATATGAGAGGAAGATCTGTCAGAAATGTGAAATTTTAATCCATACAAGTACCAATGAAACTTGCACACTCTGAAGATAATGGTTATGCTGCCATTCAATTCTGCATGGTGGCTTTCTGCTTTGCTTAGTGTCCTTGAAGCAAAGGTAATTGGTTTTTTACTCTCCTGTGAGCATAATGTGGTTTATGACTGCTCTCACCCCATAGGGAGAACGCGTCATACACTAATTGTATTGGCAAATAAGAATCAAATTGTGCTAATACATTCAAGGCTGCTAACAGGTTTCATCTATTTAGAAAGCTCTGTTGGTCTTATCTGTCCAAACACAGGATTTTCCTTGACCTCGAATATCATGTCAATAATTAAAATATAATAATCGGATGATGAATGAAGTTTATACAGCATTTCAGTAATCTCATAAAAAAGGAGGTGGTACATTCTCAGAACCTATTATGACCTCTTTGATGGGGAAAATTTCTGTTTCACTGCAGTATATTGCAAGCTCAGTTTCATGGCAGTCTATTTTAAGTGATTACATTATTTCTGAAAATAATGTCACCTAAGTTTTTGTATAACTTGATTTTAATTGGTAATGTTGCAACTACTGGGTCTTTTTTGTTTATCTATAATTATTATTATTTATTTGGTTGTCCTACTCCTATTGTGTCTGTAACATGCTGCAGCAGAGTGAGGGAAAAGGGAAAAATATTTATATGTTGTCCTTGGTCTTCATAACGTAAAAGTAGTAGCTTTTGTTTATTCCCTGACTTGAATAAATAAAAGAATCTTATGTATGCGTGTATTTATTTATTTATATTTAAACCATTGTTCTGGCTTTATTGTGGATGAGATAAAGAAAGATCTTATTTGCAAAGCTATCTCTGTTCAGAAAAGCAAGCTGTAAAAACACAGATGTAATGGAAACAGGATGAGTGCAGTATTGCTGTGGTGCAGAACACAAACATCCAGTTTAGGTGAAAGGTAGAACACAAGTATATTCTACAGCATAGTGAGAATAGAGGAACTTCACCTCACCATGATAAAAGAGATTATGGAAATTATTCAGATGCAAGTGAAAAAATCCCTAACAGTATCTCAAATTTAACATTTTAAGTTTGCTTTTATCACAGTCATGGGATAATGGACATATTTTATAACCTATGGAAAACTTAATATTGAAAAAATATTCAACAGAGCTCCAGGAGCATGCTTTTCAGATTCAGATCCAACTGTCCTGACTGAGAAGCTCCATTACTCAGAACCAGTTAAATTCAAGCTCTAACAATGACATAAACTTGCTCCATTAAGGCAAAACTTAAATTAAATGAAATGTGCTTGCACTTCTGAATGCAGTTTTATTTGGGTTACTGGTACTAATCATATAGCTACATCTCCCCTCAAGCATAATTGGAAAAGTTTTTTTCCAATCATGAGAGTAAATTTTTCTGTGTAATCACATTTTAGTTATACATACTAAAGTAAAAAGAAAGAAGCTGAATCTTCTACCATTTATATTTTACCTCAAGTAAACAACTACACTACAATGAATTCAACACACAGTCTTTTTGGTTTAGTAACACTTCATGTATATTTTATTAATGCATCTATATGCACGCCTGGTATATAGGTAGAATTTTAAATTTTACCTATGTTACTTCCAGGTACTGAATATATTGTAGATTAATTCTTCCCTGTTGCCTGATCCAAAGTTAAATAACATGATTTTTTTTTTTTCTAATTTTATGATCTTATCTTGTGGTTATTGAAGCTCTGTGGGAAACATAAATCACTAAGGAACAGCAAACAGATTATTTCCATGATGAGAACTATTGTCACCATTAGCAGTGCTTGTAAACAGTGAAAAAATTAATAGCAAGATGGATCACTGAAGACATCTGCTTGGATAGGGGCACATATCCTTTGATTATACTTTCTGAAGGGTTCTGACAAACTTTAATGAAGTCAAGATACTTTCAAATAATAATAATAAAAATAAAATTTTCTCTATTTAGAATCTCTGAGGGTTTCCAATCTCTTGGGTCATGTAGTTCAGCGCTTAAGTATCTGTTACTTATTTCAGTGCAAATATATATCTGATAAAGGCTTGTTTGAAGGATAACTCCCCTTAATGAGAGACAGACACTTGCAACTACAGTACTAGCTGACTAAAATATAGATGATGTACAAAAAAGATAATATCTCAACAGTAGCAATAAAATGTCGGTTGGAAATCAAAATTGTTTTGAACTCTTGACAGCAGTAAGTGAACCAAACAAGTCCACCTCACTTTAAGAAAAAAACCCCAAACTTCTAAGTAGACCTCAAAGTTTACTACTACAGGAAGATTTGTACTGTTGACAAAACTTGTTGTAACCTTGTAAGTGACCTAAGATGTCAAAATTTGATGTGGAGACAGAAGCAGTGTCCCATATCAAAGAATAAGTTTGGGAATTTTACAATATTCAGGTACCTGAAGTATCTCTAAACAAAAGTACAGCATGGTTTTCCAAGAAGGACATAGACTGCCTTCTTAATCTGCTATTTCAGTAAATGGCTGCAATGTGCTGTACAGCCATTTCCTCTTTGAAAAATAAAGGTCATCAAGCTCTTGCTCTTGGATTCTGTTTCCAGACTATCTCAAAATGCCTGTATAATAAAAAAAATAAGTTAAATAACTCTTGAATTCTTAATTTTTTGGTTAAAGTAAGTATAGACTGAACAAGTTGTTTTAGAGAGCTATATAACATTGACCTGAAAGATAGATAAATTCTTTGTAGCCGCCACAAACAAAAAAACCAACCCCTCAAAAAAACCCTCTGACTGCAGTGCTGAGTGGAAATGTTAGGTACACTACATGATAATATTGACTAATATCCAGCAAACGCCCTAGTTTCTGCAGACCAAGAATCTTCAGTCTAATCAAAATTCCCATCTTCTGAGGAATAAAGGAATTAAAGAAGTTAAACCAAAGTAGCCAACTACTTTTTGCACTTGGGAACATTTGGGAACACCATTAAAGGATTCTGCAATGAAGAGGCTTTGTTTTAATGTTCCTCCATCATCCAGTTTTCTCCTTGCTAGTAATTTGACACAACACACTTGCCACACAAACATGGGGAAAGTACTGCCTCCCACCTTCACTGTGAGCACTAGTCTAGTGATGCAAGTGTCAGTGCCTGTTAGACATCCACACACTGATTCTGTCCTGACTGAAGTCTGCTAAAAGCAGAATCCTTGTCCTCTATGTGTTTTTTTTTTGGTTTTTTTTTTTTTTTTTTTTTTTTTTTTTTTTTTTTTTTTTTTTTTTTTTTTTTTGTGAAGTAGGAGTTGCATCTCTCTCCCTGACTGCAAGTGTGCCAGCCAAGTTTCATGACAGAATATCTGGTTTCTTGGTTTTTTCCTATCTTGTCTGCACTGCCTCTCCTCTTTGTATCAGTCTCAGTGTACTTAAAAGGTAACTTTGATGCACATGATTGTTAATGTTTTAAAAAATCAAAAATTTGCTTTCAGCATTGAGATATTTTTGATATACAGTGATAAAGCAAAGCAACATGAATCTTTCCTTTCTTTCTGCTGCACAAAACTGGGAAAAATTCTGTCCTGCTGTATTAATGTCAAAAGCAATGCCTAAAGCAGTTATACAGCAGCATATTTGTTCTCTTCAACTTTTGCCTTAAAGTTCAGGAGTACCAGTATAGCTCAACATTGTTAGCCTAGAAACATAAAACCTGAAAAGAATTAGAATTTTTATAGTGACCTAAGAACTTTAGATGAAAGAAACTATAGAGCATAACATTTATAGAACAAATCTGATCTGCAGTTTACCATGTTGCCAAAACCCATAATTTTTTTCTTATTCAGCTCAGTTGAAATTAAAGTATTGACAGAAACAATTTCTGCCAGGAAAGTAGAAAAGTTCATAATGGGTGGTACTGAATCTGTTTTGCTGGTTTTTTTTTTTTTTTCTCCTGGGTAATCCACATCTTACATTCTACAAAAAGTAGTTGAAACTAAATAAATAAATTAAACCAACATGAAATGCCAGAATTTTCTTTTTTCTGCTTACTTTAAGCTCTGTATATATAGAATAAAGCTAGAAATAATAGTCGAGCTTCTGAGAATTGTATTTTTTGGCTGTAAATTTGAAGTGCGTTGAGGGGAACACCAAAGGATTAAGATGTATTTTGATTGAAAAAAGAATGAATTTTGTAAGGATGAGAAGGAAATCAATCACACTCTCCACATTGTTTTAAAGGATGGTTACGACCTTACTGGACTAAAGCCCACTAAATGTGCATCACGGATAGCTGACATTTGCCACAGTGTCATTCTTTGTCAGTCCAGGTGGTAGCACCTTTTTCCTCTATACAGGCAAAAATAAAACAAAACAAAGAAGCAGAAAAAGCACAGTTTCTTACAAAAGAAAACATGGAAACCCTTGGTACAGGAAACAGAAGTACAACCTAGAAGGGAGAAGTGATGGGAATCTTTCTCCTGTTAACACAAGCAGTCAGCCAACTTTCCTACAAGGAGCATACAAGCAATACCTAAATGTCTTGCCATGTTACACAACATGAAGATTATTTGTACTGCCATACTTCAAAAGTGTGTGGTATTATATTTTAAACATCTGTCCAATGCTGAGTTTTTGTAAACTAAATATCTCAGAGTTACCTAGGTCAATACAAAGACAACCTATAAGTAAATTTGGATTTTTACTCACACAGCAGTGTCAGAAAAGTTACCTGGCCTAAGTAAATCCATTTCTATGTGTATTAGATTACAGGAATAAAATGTGCTTTACTAGAATTTATAAACCTTATTTTTTTCTAACAAAAGAAATAGTTTTCTCCCTTTCTTTTATGGGTCAAAAATTGTAAAAGTAATATCATCTTCATGACAAAAAGAGCAAGAGGATAAAAGGCAAGGAAGGGAAAAAAAACCTCAAAAAAGAAAATTAATCAATTACAAATCTGTGGCTAATCTTACTAGTGTCTGCCCCTGATTTGCTTACCTCCCTTAAAAAATAGCTAATGCAGTATAGTTTATACATGAAATAAAAAAATCCTTCACTTATCTAAAAAAGATTGAAATAATATTGATAGCTTTTTAATAGGCAAAAAAGTAGAATCTTATACAGTAATATCTTGTAGTCTTGAGTTTCATGCCTGGGATGTTTTGATCTTGGAAGGGTTCTTTCTCAGGCTTTCTTCTGGTAAACCGAAGAACAATGTTTTGTAAATATAAGGATGTTTACATTCTTTCTAATAGGAGGGACCTTCTTCTGATGTCCCTCTGGGATGACCAATTGATTGAAAAGTTTACCTTTGTGTTACCAATCAAACTGGCTTCTGACACTCTGTATAAAGAGGAGGTCATCCCACAATAAAGACAGAACCCACTGACCACTTTCTAAAGGAGCCTGCATCTGTTCTGTTCATGTCCGTTGTGACAATACCTAGCTTAAAATCCTGAATAATCTCTTCACTTGTCACTGTTAGTATTCTGCTTAGAAATGTCTCATTGGACATAAGGTGATAAAAAAAGTTATTTTTCAATTATTTTCCTGTTGGATTTATAGTATTTCAACGTAAATACTGGAATCTGTATTTTAGCTAGAACAGCCTATTTCCAAGAATTGTATATTCAACATATTTTTTAAAATTAAACAATATTGAAAGACCACAGTCTTACACTGCTGTAATTTTGTGAAGAAAATTGCATGCCTCTACTCAGATTTTCTTGTAGTTATGTACATACACAGTAGTTATTTCCTAGCCATTCCAGTCAGGTACACCAAGCACATGTAAATTAACTCAGGTCCATTTTACCAGTGAAGCAAAGCCAATTTGAGTTAGTTGAAGTGCCCTTCACTGAAGGGGAAAAAAACAGTATTACTCAGTTATGGCAATACAAATAGAAAGACTAAATAAAGAAGCATAGTTTCAAAATGGAAATCACAAGAAAGACAAAGTGGTGTTGGCAAAGATTTCAGCAAAAAATAGAAGATGAAAGAAAGAAATTCAGACTACTAAGAGTAGTGCAAGATGAGAATATTAACACTTAGGAAAATAAAAGCTCTAGATAATTCAACTTACAGGAAAAAGAAAGAGATTTTTGTATCAAAAAAATCTTTTTTTGTTTTTTTAATAATAATTTTTTACCATTCTTGAACTTAAAGTTACAATTTCAATTAGCTGACCCAAAATCAATTTTTACCTGCCACCGAAAAACACATTCAGAGTCTTCAGAGCTTTATTTTAGTCTTGAAAATCCCAATAGAAGTATTGGTCCAGAAAGGAATCCTGAGAAGTTTGGGCTACAATTCCTTAGTTGCTTATCTTCTATGAAGTCAAACAGAGAGCTAATCTTTCAGGAAAATACTTTTATTGAGGAGTTGTGAAATATTTTGTTTCTGACAAAAAGTTCAAAATAAAATAGATGCATAATAATGATAAGTATAAGAACTTCATATGGTTTTCTAAAGAAAAAAGTCACTGAAACCACCTACTGTGAATACTCATAAATTTTTGGAAAATTTGGTTCATAATCAGAAAACATTTTGCCAAAAGACTACAATATTATACATATACATATGCATATATATATTTGTATATGTGTGTGTGTATATATAGACACACACAGATTCATACATATATATGTATATACACCAATGCAAATTAAAAATCTAGAGCTATTTAAATGGAGGGCTGACAAGTTTGTTTGTCAGTGAAGGTTGATCTGAATGTGTACCTGTACCAAAAAAGTAATGTTCTTCATCTCCTTCTGCTTTGTCTCAGTTCAAGGAAGCCTGTGGCCACATGGCAGTTGTATCAATTTCTTGATCAGACTAAGAACAAATTATTTATTGTTCATAATTCTCAGTAGGATCAATGACAAAATATTCTTCAGGCACAGCTGCACAGTTCCTAGAACTGACTCAAGGGAATTGCTAAGGGTGGCCAAGGATGGAGTGGAACCCCTCGCCTTAAAGGCAGCACAAATTCTGATATGCACAGCCAATGGTTAAATCACACCTCAGAAACAGAGGATCCAGTCAAAAGCTCTGCAATTTATATTGCCCTAAAACAATTAAAAGGAGTACTATTACAATTTAGGAGTCTTATTTTAACTCAGACAGTGAGTCATTTGAGATAATCCAGTCAAAATTAAACTATTGCAAAACCAACTGTTTGAAATAGCTCTGCATCCTTAATATGGTTGTTCCTTCTCTGGACATTGGAGTTTTTCTCTTTCTCCTATTACTTTTTGTGTTTTAGTATAAAAGATTCCTTTTCTTATGTCTAACAAAACTGCTATTTAGCGAGCATTAGTTGTTAGGAAGCAACAGCAGTTATAAAGCCAATTAATATATACTTTTGTAATTGAAATGAAAAGTATAAGTCTGCTTTCAAATAAAAGCAAGTTTGAATTAGACATTTGAGAAAAAAAAAAGAAATTTAAAATTTGAAAATGAATTTGCCTGTGATAAATATCATCAAAGCCCTTCAGTCAACCTTCACAAATCAACACTTTCCCTTAAATTGTTAAGCCACATGTCTTAGAAGAGGTGTTGTCCTTCAGCTATAACAATTCTGATAAGGTTAGTTAATTGAAAGACACCTCTGTTCTTTTTTAGTTCAAATGCAGCAAATTATTTTCTTAGTCTACAGTGGCATAAATGCTATAGTTCCATAGCTTCTTGTTGGATATTACTGACCATCACCATAAAAGTGTCATCCACATTAAATCAACTGCTTTCAACAATCTATTTCAGGATATTGAGACCATGTGTATAGTATTTCCTCAGGGAGGTGTTTTGAAAAATAGCTCCTGGAAAAGAGGTTGCTTAGTACAATTCTTGCAGCAACTCATGGAGTTAACATACTTGTCAAAAATCATTGCGAGCTCAGAACTTGTCTCTGACCAAGTTCTGAACTGACAATTCATAGATAGTCTGACAGCTATGTGTATGAAATTGAATGTCAGGAACAACTTAGGAGGAACAAGAAAAACAAAACATATTGGTTTCTTATGTCCTCTGAGTCATATTCAGGAGTCCTCTTTTGTTATACCGAACTATTAACTTCAAAAACCTGATTTCTGGGCTCTTCAACTCACATGATGTAGTTCAGCTGTTGCCTTGAATTGACATTTCCAAGTTAAGGGAAATTTTTTTTTTTTTTTTTTTTTTTTACAGTTAATAGGATAAGTAAAAAAATAGCATGATACCTATTGGGATCAAATCCAAAATTTAGTCATTCAAGGGTCTCATTGGAGACCTTCCAAAAATCACCTTGTGATTATCAAAACTGCTGTAGTTGAAATATCTATAAACTATCAATGCATATAATTCTAATTTTTAAAAAATGTTTAGAAGATATTTTAAAAGAAACTATGATGATTTTAGACTCCAGCAAGCTCTTCTGCTTTATGTTAATAAATTAATTCACTGTGTTTATTAATAAAAATGTTTTGGGTGGTTTTATTCTATTGTTCTTCTCAGGTCCCATTAAATTAAACCTACATAATACACCATTGCATGAATGCATGGCAGTTTTACACCAGTTTCATTAACAATTCAATCCATGTGAGCCACACCAGAGGCTGTGCTAAGCAGAGCCTTTTTGGGTTCATTAGAGCGGCTGCTCATTCAACAATAAGACTTTGCTTGCCAGTATTCAGTCTCTCCAAATCCTTGGAAGTCTACTGAGGACACAGAATTGCTAATAAGCTGCAATGGGGCCTTGTGCTTACAACTATTCCTTTCATTGTGCATTATGTTCCTCAAACATTGCCAAGCTATGTAGTTTTCAAGTGAAAAGCTGAGTAAATGAGATATTTTATATACTGAACATATCAGTATGCCAGATGGGAAAACTGAGCATCATGTATATCCCAGGAAAAGAAAATAACAAGATTGTCTATAGAGCTGCTTGCCATCCCTTCATCTACATGTTGATTTTTCTGTGTCTCAGTGTAAAAGAAGATCCATCTTTTATCTGGAGCATGACATAAACTTATCAGTTATATTTGTGTTTCTTTCAAAGCTTTTGCTGTATGCAGCTATTGCAAATAAATTAATTACAGAGTTATCCCTGAATTAAACATCACACTGAAAGTACAACTGAAAAAGATATTGACTGACAAAAAGACAGCCACTATTCTTTCTCACTATTCCTGTATCAGAGAGATGAAAACTGAGTCCCACTGATCTTTAAGACTTACAGAGATGATGATAACATCTCCATATTGACATCTGACTGGAAGGCAAATTCAGATGTTCAGTTTGAAGCTTGCGTGAAGAAGAAAAAGCTCAAGAAACTATTTCCCCAACTGTGTGAATCCTGCTTTCCCACTTGTCTTTTAGAATTTTCAGAATTTCTGAATTACATGCTCCCATGTTTACCACATCAGTCCTTTTGTTGCCCAACTGGCGTGCTCACTTTCCATCAGAGGAAAGTTTCTCTTCTCTCTTCAATGACTGCCACTCAACCCGCATTTCAAGAGGAGCAAGGAACCCAAATTCCTTCCTGCTGCCAAGTCAAAATCTTTTAGCAGAATACAATATGCTGAGACAAGTAAAACAGACACTGTGTTATAGACAGGGAGGAGTGGCCATTTAGACCAGTTAGATGAACTCCAGTAAATCTGTTTGTGCATTTGTGGATGTCATACAGTATCAACCTATCTGAGTTTATAGCTCGTTTTGCAGAGCCCTGCTTAATGGAAAAAAAGCAGCACAATCAAGGAAACTTCACCAAGAGAACCAAGGGAATGTTAGGACTATAGACTGAATGCTATTGAAAGCCTAGCCACTTAAAGATATATGCAGTAGGGAAATTAAAGCTATTTATTTAGATGACAGACACAGAAGGCTTTCAAGACTGAGTTCTTTCTTACATAGGATATCAAATTTCTCCATGAGGATCCAGAACACTATGGTTGTGATGAAATATCCCCTTTGAAAAAAGACCTACTGCTGGTTAAAAAAATTCTATTTTGACAGTCCTTTTTTTCTGATAATTTCAAAGTTCCATTGCCCTTGCAGTTTAAGCATATACTCTCAGTGCATAAACTGCATCGTCCTGTAATTGCACTTGTGTGATAGATTAACCAGCTCCTTATCAGAAATAACCTTCTCATTTATATGACTAAACAATGATGAAGCCTACTAAAATTCTGTTTAATGAGATTGAGGTAGTTCTTTTTTTTTCTTCAAAAAAAATTATTTAAATTTCATCTTTTTTTCAGCTTTGATATTTTCAGCTTAAAAATATTTCAAATCCACCTTTTTTAACTAAATATGGTGCTTGGGGGAGAAACCAACCTGCCTTACCAGCATGTACAGGGACTGCTGTATCTCTGCTTAGACAGCTAAGACAGTTTTATCTCAAACAACAACTTCATTAAAAGGTTAAAGTGGCTGTTTATAGTTATTAATTTCAGCATCATTACTTCCAACCATGCAGCTTCTCACGTTAATTATTACAAATGCTGCTCTTTTCCTACTAAATTTTTTGAATTCAAGCTTTTGAATTTTTGCTGATTTTATGCTTCTTTTTTCCACTGGAACAATTGTATATCATATGAAAACCTTACTAGCAATTTCCCCTCCCACACACACCAAGCTACTGATAAAGGTATTAAACAGTACTGGCATAAGAACAAATAACTTCTGGCTGACGCTTCTCCATTTAACTTGATTCTTGATGACTAAGAGATAGAATGGTTTAAATCTCTCTATATATAATATAGAGATTTTGCATAACATTTGAGATAGAGGAAAGGAGATAGGGAAAGAATAATGAAAAAGTTGAAGGATATAAGATCAGATATCAGTATTTTTTGTGCTCTTGAAACAGATTGACTTACTCCTAAACAACTATCTTAACTGATGTTAGTAGTTTATTTCCTTGTTATTGATCTTTCCATGCATTCTCAAATGATTTAATTTGTTTACTTTATCAATCCTTTCACTTGATTAAAATATTTACACTCTTTTTATTGTCAACCCAAATGTCTATATTATTCCAAAATATCTATGGTAAGGAAAACATGCCAAATAATCTGTAGAAGGAAAAGCTTATCTAAATACTCTCAGAATTCTTTTAAAAAAATAAGTCATTAAAGCCTAAAGAGGAGAATGATTTGTCCCTATTTCTCTCTACATATGTATTTACAGTTTTCTATCTGAATTCTTCCTGTAATGCTGAGGTTACATAAACACCTATTCTTGTCTTTTAAAATCTTGTTTTATTAGTATTACTTTTTTGTTTTTTTTCCTGTACATATGTATAGAACACAAAAGCTGAGAATTGTAAATGTATTTCAGCTATTTTGGCTTCATATCTTTTGTAGCAATTTTCTGTTAAAATACAAATTCAAGTAACTTATTATTACCTCATACTTTTATTTTGCACTTCTTTTTATAAGTGGATAAAATCTTCAGATATTCTCACTTCCAGATATACGTCCACATTTTACAATTCAGGGAAGATTTCTTAATGTTTTCTCCATGGGGTTTGATTTTTAGCCTCAATGTCACATCTTTACCATTTTCTCCTGAATGTGTCTCCTGTGTCGGTAAGGTAGTTAAAATCTATATACTATATCTATATAATATATCTATATATATTAATCTGTATTATAAATCTTTATTAATATAGATGATATCCACTGATGCCACTGTACTGATTTGTGCATGTGTCACTAGATCACATCTCCGGTTACAAGAATAATCTATATTCTATTTTTTGTTAGACTTGTCATCACTCAGTTAATACCCAATCACTGTTCACGCCAATGAGTGTCTCTGTGTCATTGTAAACTTGAAAAGATTCTTTACTGGATATGAATTTAGAAGTCTATCATAATTTTCTCCAGTGGAAAGCAGGTAACAATCATAAGACAAAGGTACAGAAGGGCTGGTAATAAACTTTACTGTAGCTGATGTTCAATATGCTTCTATGATCCAATTAATTCTACATGACTTTTCTCACAACAGAAAAATATACTTGGTGTTAGTTTCTATGATACATAGAAGATAAGAAAGCATACTTTTTCAACCCACCCTAAAAACATAAAACAGTGGGTAAATCTGGATATCTTATATATACAGTTACAGAGACATAATTTAGGGATACAAAGAATGATAAAGAGTTACATGAATCTCAATGGCATGCACAGATAAAATGGAAAATCTAACAGTTGCTTCTGTCATATTTCTAATAAAGTAATTTATATTCTCTGATATTAAACTAAGAAATTCATGCTTCATTTTGTCAATGGTATATCAGCTAAAATAATTTATATATTTCAACTCCAAGTGTCAGAACTGACCTAGTCTTCTACATGTCAAGTCTCTGTAGGAATGCTATGTATTTTCTATTAATTGCTTGTTTTTTCTTAGCGTATCAAAAGAGAAAAAAAGGATTGCAAAACTATCCAGCCCAAGTTCACAGAAGACAAGTTGCTGAACTGACTTCTCTTACTTGGTATTTCTTCCAGAAAGTGCAATAATATAACATTGCAATGCTGCAGACACTGTGATTTATTCTTTATATCACGGAATTTGTATCACATAATTTTTGAGTACTATTTGAGTAAGCAAGTTCTTGTAATTATTCTTTCTTGCTTGATTGAATTCTGTTCCACACCTTCCATTTTCTCTCATTAAGAGGCAGCAGAATTTCTCCTTACCTCCCAAGTACAGTCATAACATAGCAAAATGAAACAAGGATATAGAATCAAATCCTGATTATGTCATAAGCTATTAAAATTTTTAAAATTTTTAAAATGCTTCACATTTTCAATGCTGGATTAATACAATTACCTAGTGATAGTTTACACAATAAACAACCTCCTGTTACACTCACTTACTTTTGATTATATATCAGATTTTTTTAGAAATTATTTGGGTTTGCACAGACAGGTTTTTGTGGTGGGGGAAGTAGAGAGGCTACAAGATGGATGTAAGAAGCTACTGGAAGCTTCATTTATGTCTGATGGAACCAGTGCCAACTGACTCTAGAATAAACCTTTCACCAGCCTAGGTAAAGCCCATCAGCAACTGTGGTGGCTGGGATAACATATTAAAGGAGGGGGGAAAAAAACTTCTGCTGGAGAAAGGAGAAAGGAAAAAGGGGAAAGGGGAAAGGGGAAAGGAGAAAGGGGAAAGGAGAAAGGAAGAAAGAAAGAAAGGAAGAAAGAAAGGAAGAAAGGAAGAAAGGAGAAAAGAGTGCAAACACATTAGAGAAACAGCCATATCACATCAGTTGGATGTCCAAAGGAGGCTGTAAACTCATGCTTTCATGGGCTCCTGTCAGGATTTGTGGGCTTATGGAGTGAGAAGTCCATGCTAGGGCAGGTTTGCTGGCAGGTTTGTTTTTTTTTTTATCATCCTATAGGGAACCCACTCTGGGGCAGCCTATTCCTAAAGGGCTGCACCCATGGAAGGGACCCAAGTTTGGGCTGTTAATAAAGAACTGCAATCTGTAGGAAGAGCTCAGAAGTTCAAGGAGAACTCCTGTGTGGGGAATCCTACAGTGGAATGGAGAAAAAGTGTGAGGAGTCCTTCACACGAGGATGAAGCAGCAGCAGAGACATGATGTGACAGTGTGACCATAATCCTTTTTCCCTGTCTCCCTACACTGCTGCAGGGAGGGAAGGAGAGCTCAAAAGAGCAAAACTAAATTCAGGAAGAAGAGAGGAGTGAAGGGAAGGTATTTTAAAGATTTTATTTTATTTCTCATTTTTCTACTCTGATCTGATTGGCAATAAATCAAGTAATTTCCCCAAGTGAGTCTGTTTTTACGAGGGGGGTAATTGGTAACTGATTTCTCCCCATGCTTATCTTGACCCATAAGTCTTTTGTGTTATTTTCTCTCCATTGTCCAGATGAGGAAAGGGAATGATAGAGACACTTTGGTGAGCACCTGGCATGCAGCCAGGGCTAACCCACCACAAAAGATGCTAAAGATTATTGTTTTATACAAAAATACAGAGAACCAGATCTATATGCAGCCCTCCCTTTGTACTGTCAGATCTCTCAAGCAGTGTTAGAATATTCTTTGAAATACCTCCAGCATGCCTCAAATCTGAAAAGTCATTAGCAGAGGCTTAGTACCTATTTAGTTCAAAATTACATGTCCACAAAATATCTCCCATAACATATGAAAAATCTATTAATTCCTACTCCCTTGCTTTTATCCTCACAGTAGGTAATGTTTTTTCTTCTTCCTGGTTTAGCAGAGTCATAACTTCTGGAGTCACATGAAAATCTTCCTTCTTTTTCAGCAATGGAGCAGAAAATATATTTTCACTTCCTTTAATATAGAAGGAAACTTGAAATTTGAGAAGCAAATACTCAAAAATCACTCTATATTTGAATCCTTGAGATAAATAAAGCAAACTCTTCAAGCATAAGTTACGATTTTAACTTCTATTTCTAAAGTGTCACAAATCTCTAAAAAACTCTAAAGATTAAATTGGCCAGTATATAAGCAATTGCTAGCTGTTTAAGATGTTGTAAGGTGTTATTTTGTTCAGTTTAGGTCAGGGAAATACACTCACATATGCTTTGCTTTTCGGACCTCTCTCTCCACCAGAACCTTCAATCTTATGCTGTTTATAAGAGGAAATCATCCCACATCAATAGAGGGAAAAGAGGAAGCTAACTGACTTACCTAGATATTTAAGACCACTGTATAGTACGGGCCATGTGTATTAGACAAACTTCAGTGCACCAAACAAAACTTTTAGCTAAGAGTTGGAATCAATAATTAGCACGTCTTAGTGATTGCACACTAGGGTGGGTTTATGAAGAGATATAATTGGGCATGCTTAAAAAAGACATTGTAGAGATGATTTATAAAGATATGGTTTTTGAAGACACGCTGTTTGTGCAATACTGGAGTACAGAATAAAATGGATTTAAGGATGATCACAAGTCACATATCCTGGTGTTTAGAACAGCAAGGTTGAATATAGGTTTTCTTCTGGATTTTGCCAGTAAAGGTAATATGATGTGCAGAACTCCAAACTTGAGTCAGAAGCCCAAAAGAGCATTAGAATACTGTATCTGTACCTGGAACCCAAGAGCTGAATATTGACATTTGAGTCCATTACTAAAGTGGAAAATGAGAAATAAGATTATTCTTAAATTCTGCATTTCTAAAGAGTCTTAGTTTTTTCACTCCTAAAATAAAATGATAGTAATAACACTCCCCACATACCTCCCCCCACACAAACCCAACCAACCAGAAAAAAACCAAACCAAAACAAAACAAACTGACCAAAAAACCCCTTATATTTCATTACAGTAGTCTCTTGGAAAATCTTTCAAGAAAAAAACACTTCTCTAATTGGAAATGTTCCTCTCTGCATGGAAACATTTTATGACAATGATCACTTGTGTGGATTTTAAGGAGAAGCTTTCATATTAGAACAACTAATATGCCTGAGGTTGATTCTAATTTTATTTACTTATATTTCTTTCAACCAGAAGGCTCTAAGCAGAACCATCAGTTTGGAGACAGCGGTAGAAAGTGAGGTTGCAGAGCTTAAAATAGACAGTGATGGAGGAAAAAGAAGACAGGAGAAATAACACCAATTAAATAAATTCTCAGCTATGGTTCTTATTTAAACTGAATTGTCAGAAATTATAACAACAAAGGCAAAAAGAGAATCAAAACTGTAATGTTAAAAGTTGAATGCATACTGTAAATCAGTGAGCTTTAGCTAAAGAAAAGAGGAATGTTGAACTACAAAAACCAGGATATTTCTTATCAGAACTTCTTATCAGAAACTCAGAGCATGAGTCCACAGGAGATCTGAAGACTATCACCCATCTATACAGCTACAAATATCCTAATCAGGATGCTGTGGGAAATACTCCATTGAAGCCTTAAGTTTTAGCTTTCATATTTTCGAAATTCTCTTCTGCCTAGGTGTGTAGTTCTGAGCCTGATATTAAGTGCTAGTAAGCTCTCTTCACAGAGTAGGTAGACAAAGCAAATCCTTTTCCTGCTGAAGACCAAGGACAACTTTCAGGCCCAACTGCATAAACAACAGTGGATGGAAGAGAGGAATAAGAAGGATGAGACCTCACGACCTGAAGCTCTAACTGTACAGTTGAACCCCAATATGCAAATGGACCAAAACTTATAAAAGTGCAAGACCTCGTGGCTGGTGGTCATTTTGTGACCATTCTAAGCCCACCTTGGGTGAGCCCTTGCCAGGTTCTTGTTCTACCTGAGGCGTATCCTGGAGGCCGGCCTTTCAATAAATATCTACTTTATTCTCTAGCTCTGTCCAGTCTCTGTTTCAGGTCAGCCTTCCCAAGGCATCACCACGGACCAGGAATATAAGAGCAGGGTCTACCAGCCATGGTGTGTGCATCTTGCACTTTGCTAAGTATTTCAACACACTGACTTATACAGATCAAAGGGGCAAGTTTGTTTATAATGGAAGCCAGTGCCCAAATGTTTATGTGCTTGGAATATATCAGGATCACATCTTGAGCACTGACGATCTTATTTTGAGACAGATATTTGTCTAAAAACTCTATTAGCAACAAGCAGCCTGAAAGGTTGATTTCATGGCTCAGATTAAGTGACTGTTCATACTTTTGTTTATAGAAAATAATTTCCTTTGGTAATTGCATTCAAATGTATTTACACCTGGATGCATTCAGAATGTTTTTAATTGTCTTTGGTATGTTTCACTTTAAGATTGGAAAGCAAATGGGCCAAATTGTGAGATTGTTTTATTCATTGAAATTTGATTGGAACTTATTTCATTCTTTTCCTCAAGTGCCATACTCTTAATCAGTTTCTAATCACTGAATTGCAACCATGGTTTATGGCTTAGCTAGCAGAACATTAAAGGTTCAGTGCAACTTTGTTTGCAACTTTCAGAAACCCACACTAATTCAGTGAATCAGTAAGCAAGGAATATTTCACTTTTATCATTTGTTACTGCCATAGTAAGATACAACAATCTCACCTTAAAATTTACACAGTCACTGCTGATAGTTGATTCATCATAAGAATCCTGTGCTGTCTTGCTTTTTTAAGTCCAAAAGTGCTTAAAGCTTGATGTGGAGAAAAAATTGAGGAGAGTCTTGATGTCATAACATTCTGGAATAGAAGAATGAATCTTCATGTTTATGTCTTCTATTTCCTAGAGTTTTTGTTTAATAATCTTCATGTTATTTCCCTATTTTTTAATATGATAATAAAAGTGAAATGTTACTCTGGCATGAATTTTCCATATGCAAAATAATAACAATGGACAGGAACAGATAAATCCATAAAACAACTGAATAATTTTAGAGTTTGATAAGTACTACAAAATACATAGCCATTTAATTTTCATTACTGAGATTCATATGCTTCCTTTTCTTTGATACACTGATTTATTCTATCCAAGGCCCACTAAAACAAATACTTTTAAAATAGCAATAGGACTGCAGCAGGTCATTAATGTGTCTTAGCACATAATATTTTGCTGGTTGAAAATTTTACCTATGTTTAGAAAAGTATTCGAGAGCATGTTAAGTCTCATCAGAATATATACTTGATTCTCGTAGATAATCAACATGTACATTTCCCATCATAGTCAACAGGACTTCAGCTTATGTTGGGGTCTTTTCCCAAATCAGGTCAATTATTGACATATACACTAAAGAACAGGAGGTGAAAAGAAACTGTCTTTTCAATGATCCACTTCAAACTTTTTCTGAAAGAACTTCAGCTAAAGCTTTGAAGACAAAGCTTGTAGTAATTTTATTTAATTTTATTTAAGTGCATCCAATTGCTTCCATTCAAATGCAAATAAACTCCTCCATTTCATCCAAAGAAATACTATTTTAGTAACTTCCATAATTTCTTCCAGAAGGTTATGTTTCTTTTGAAGGTGTTTATCATTACTTGGAATTGATATATCTTTCAGCTAACTAACAAGACAATATTAAGTTCCATCCAGGAAGCCAGGAGCTAAGCCTCAGTGTTGCCCAAGCAAACTTCACAGAGAGATTAAAGATGGCTCACTCTGACCATAGCAGTTTTGTGCTCCATAAATGAAGCTTTCTAGACAGCTTCTTATGAGATCTTTATCCCTCCCATTCAGAAACTTTTTTCTTAGTATATGAAGAATAATAATCTTTCACTTCCAAAAATACAAGGGAACATGGTGGGGATGAGGTAAGGGTCTTCTCAGTAGAGATCTTGTATAAAATTGTGTATATTTAATAAAATTTAAAAAGAAGGGAAATCACTACAGGTGAACAGTCAGTGCTCAACATAATTTTTGAAAGCAACTTTTAGATACTAGGAAAAACTTTTATCTTTTCCCTTCATAAACTACAATTATTCAACAATTCCTTTGGTTAAATAGTAAGGTAAGAGCTTTCTTTCATACTGTGCGTAATGACAGTACCAATGACTTGATCATTGTATACATATGTTTAGATAGAAGCATTCTAACTGCCTCATTTAATCTTATCACTCCATTTTTTTTCCTTTTTACAGCTAATAATCTTTGTGCCAAAGCAGTGTGTTCAGGGAATTAGCTGACAGCAAAAACTATTTGAAAAGCACTTTTAAAACCATCTATGATCATTTTAAGTCTAAGAGACTAGTTGCAACACTTATACTGAACCAGCAGCCATAAACTCTATACTACAGAAATCATTCCTATTACTGAGTATAGTCATAATCAGTCAGCTTTTTTTTTTTTTTTTTTTTTTTTTCAAAGGAGCTGAATTTACTATCTGATATTTTTTTCTTATAACATTAAGCTGTTCTTTCTGGTAACAGCCATCAGTGTCTATTTTTTTAGTGAAAATTAATGAAAAAAAAACCCAACTTCTTGGTCTGCTCTAACTTAACAGACCAGAGTCTCATCCTTGACCTCAGAGACTCATATTTAACCTCAACAGATTTCTCTTTCAAAGATGGGAATAACCCCCTTAGTGATTCCTTTACTTGTTCATGAGCAGACACGTACAGATTCCAGCATCTGTCAAAGGGCTGATCTGGAGATAGAAAATAAACAGATGAACTGAAGTGTTAAAACCAATGAACATGATAAGAATGCTGTTCTTGACTTCGATTTCAGAAAATTACAGAAAGCTTCAAAATGTGTCATATGTCACAAATTTCTTGGGAAAATGACAGTGAAATACATACTACAATTTTCAGTATCTCAGCTTGTTCAATGTGTACAGCAGTGAATAGAGTACATCAAAAATATAATCTGATGTCTAGTTACTTGTTCAGAAAAGATTCAGATCCTCTTGAATTTCTTTTGAGGGAATATCACAGTCAACTATCTTTCACATAATAAAGTCATTACAGCTTAAAAAAATCCACCTGATACATAGAAAAAAATACTGTATTTTCAAAAAGGATACAGGATTTTTACTTTTACTGCATATATTTCAGAGTTTATGAGATGTGATCAACAAATAGATGGTAATTATTTTCAAAATTAATTGATGATATAAAAGGTCATGTGATCTAAACTGATTGCAAATATGAAGATGTCAATTTAACCTGTAGTGGAAAAACATTATCTTGCCCAGGGTAGGTTAACATAAGAGACTAGGATCAATTATGAAAGTTGAGTCAAAAATAAATTGAATGAAATCATTAAAAATGCAGTATTTACTAATATTAGAGTATAAAATAACTTAAAATATGCATATGTAAATTTCTTTGATGATTTTCAGAAGAAATATAAATAATTTATTTAAGTCATCACAACTTCTGTATATCCTTTCTTCAAAAAGCACAGGTAAAAAGAAAAGTTGCCTTAACAATTATTGCTAAACTCAAAGTATAGCTCACAAATTGTGCAACTCACTTGCTGTTTCAGGCGCTGCTGAAGTTCTAACATTTTTATTAACCATTGTGCACACAGAAAACCATGAAGAATGAGCATATGATACATTACAAATAGATAAACTGCTCTGAAAATTAGTTTTCTGACCATCACTTAAAATTTTGAGGATAGCTAAAATCCAGCCTTTAAAGCAAAAATAGATTTGATTGAATTGGAACAAGACCAATCTTCAGAAATATGCAGAAGCTTCAGTGTCAAAAAATATGATTGGGGTAATTATTTGAGCTAATATTTCTGAAGAAACTGGAACAAAATTATTGATAAGAATCAGTCCTATAAGTATTTTTTAAGACATAGAATTTTTGATAGACAAAACATTTTCCTTTTTATTGTATACTTTATCTGGAATTCCCTACAGTTGTATAGAAAATACTTTATGAAGCATGTCCTCCTCTCTCAACAGAATATAAAATATGGTGAAATTTTGATATCATCATATATAGTGACATTTTAGCAAATCCAGATGAGATGAAGTATGGGATTAAAAATATCAGTTTAGATAAGGTCTTGATGGAACAGGTCAAAGGCACCCAAACCTGACTCAGAAACATTAAATTAAATTTTTGATAATTTTCTAAACAGGTTTGGATGCAGAGGAAACTTGCATACTATCAAAATAAGCTATACAGTATGACGTTGAAAAGAAGAAAAGTGAAAAGAGTATTTCTAGAACAGTTTGGATTTATTTAGTGGAAGATTTCACACATGAAGGATAAGTCTGCAGATCATAAGATTTATCAACACTGTTATACAGAGTAAATATCAATATAAATATCAATAGATATTTTAAAGACACATTCAGCTGGTGCATTATTTGTTATTTAACACAGCATTGCAAGACTTTAAGCAAAAGTCAAAATGAGGTTATTACCCTAGTTTTCCAACATGCATGAATGTGAATGTCAAAGCCAACAAATTAATAAATTTTAGTTATGCAACAATCTTCCTTGTTTTTTACATCTCACTGAATACAAAGAATACACTCAACTGAAGGCAATCTCATTAATGCCACTTACAAGTTGGACTTAGTGTGTTGCCCCTAATCAGACTAGATTCCCTGAAAGATTTCACAAAGCAATATAAGTTTCAAAGCAGTGACTTTCATGTTAAATGAAATATAACAGCAAAAGATGAAAGTGCTACATTATTTGTACATCAAAGTCTTTATCATAGTTTGAAAAGAGACCATAGTTCTTGTAATCCTTCTTTTTTCCTGCAAGTCTATCTTTCTGTTTTTCTTAGGTATATATATCTGAATTGGAATCTATTTTAACTCAATTGTGCTGTGCAACCACTATATTCCTCAATATTTTTATCAAAATAATAATTAATATAAGTAAATGCTAAAATAAAATAATAACAAAATATGAAGGGGAATGGCTTCATTGAAATTTTAAAAAGGACAGAGTTTTTAGATATATCTGAAATACCTTATGGTGATGGGACAGATATCTTACTCCACTAAAGTTTAAAAAAGCAAAAGACTTGTTATTTTTTAAATTGTTTTCCCCCTCCGTACAATAGGCAGCAGATGTCTGGGACCCCTTGTTAAGAGAAAGTGATGGATGAAAGAGGTTTATACAGGTTCTGGAAGTGATTCACAAACACATAGAACATAGCAAATCCATGGAACATTTTTCTCAAGTTTGATGTCATACACACCCACACCCAATATGAAGAACACAAGGACAACGGACCAAGATTAGCTATTACTTTAGCAATTCATCTATTTTATCCTAAAAATCCTAGAAAGTCTGTTGAGCTGTAGTTGTCCAGGTGAATACTGCCTAGTCTTAGTGGCAGGGTGGTACTTATTCTACTTATTTGTAACTCTCTTGAGTCTGTTCCTTCAATTTCAGATTTTCCAGCAAGTCCCCATCATGAAAAAGTTCTGGTATGGCAATCTCTCCATCTTCTTCATAGCAAATATTCTTGTAAAAAAATAATTTACCTTTTCTACAATGTAATTATATTTTCCAGGAAATCCTTTTATGCTTACTGTCCATAGATCTTCCAGATAATGGGAGACTTCTTTTCCCTGTCTCAGGAAGTTAGGACTAGTTTTGACTCCTTTACATACCTGTTTATTAAACTATTTCCTGGCCCAACTATGTTTACATTTTTGTCTATCAGATTCTGTAATTCTTTTCTTTGTTCAAATGCTTCTTCCTATTTTTAACTTTTCCCTTTGGTGCTTAGCCATGCTGTGCCTCCTTTTAGACTTTCTCAAGCATTTCATAAATGGGTGTGAACTAGCACTGTGCTGGCAGTATGGTCTTCAATGCTTTTAGTACTTCCTGCAAGCATGTAATTCTCTGAAGCAGATGTCACATTTAGCTTGCTTTTAGCAAGGGTTCTTATTTTCACCTAGTTCTTACTGAAATTTAACAGTGAATTCTTCGGATGTTGATATTTCAATGGGGATTCTGAATGCAAGTACCTTAGAGTATAAGTACTGCTATCACCTGTTGTGATTTGGCCCTTTTCCATAGAATAATTGAGGTCATTTATGTATTTCTCTCAGGCTCTCCCTGACCTGTCTCAGGATATACCAGTCAGTTTCATCTCTCTAGTTGTTTGGGGGTCAATGTAGACAGACTTCATTACTCCTATTATTTAGGCCTAAGAGTTTCAATTAATGAAGTTTCTGGTACTTGAGGTGGAAAGCTTACTAATTTGGTTTAATTCCAAGAAATCTTAAATTTATACCTTTAATTAACCACCACTATGTTTTATGCTCTAATTTATATATATTTTGTACCAACAAACAATTTTATATTGCTCTATTATAATTGTCCTCTCATCAAGTTTCTAATTTCAACATTGCCTTCATTTAAGGCATAACATACTGGCTTTCTTACCGTAGTTCTTCACCTTCCAACATTTGTATAAAAATGAGTGTATCATACTACCTGTCAAAGAAAAAAAAGTCTTTAAATAGCACATATATTCTAGTTGTCTATTTGATCACTTCTATCCTCTAACCTACCCTTCACCTGAAAATACAGAATTATTGTGACTTGCCCTTTGGGGTATTCTCTTCAGCCATGTGTCATCTGACTGTTCAATCCTCTACGCAGAAATTCACTAGCAGTTACTTAAATAGGCTGCTGCTTTGCTGGGAATTCCCCACTTTCTGATAAAGATGACAGGTTTCCTCTTTATGGTATCAATTTTTCCAGCATTAAAACCTTCTCTCCCACTTCTTGGTTCTGTTTTGAACTATTTGGAGTCCTGTTTGGATGCTGGAGAGATGTTCTTCACCTGTCTAAAAGGGGGAAAATTATGCTAGACAAGGAGTTGGCAGGGCTGATTAAGAGGTCTTCAAACTAGATCTGAAGGGACAAGATGATAAAACCTGTATCTTCAGAGATGAGCCCAGGTTTGGTAAGCCAGAGTCAGGCGTGAAATAAGCCCAACTGAAGTGATTATACACTGAAGTTGGGCATATACACTGATGTTGCATGGGCAACAAAAGAGGAGATGGAAGCTGTGGGATGGCTCGCATGACTCTCCAGTCAATGCTGCAATGGATGGTCACACGCCCATCAGAAGGGACAGGTGAAGAACAAGAGGCAGGTGGGGTGGCTCTGTACATTGGGAGCAGTTTGAGGGAGCTCAAGGATAGGGAAAATAAAGTTGAGTGCCAATGGATAAGAATCAGAGGGAAGGCCATCAAGGCAGCATCTTGGTGGCAGTCTGTCATACATCACCCGAGGAGGATGAAGAGGAAGATGAAGTATCCTAGGGGTGCCTGGCTGCACTTTCATGATTGCCAGACCTTGCTCTTGTGGGAGAATTTAACTTGCTGGATCTACACGCTGTAGACACCCAGGACTTGGACTGTATAAAAGGGGTACCTCCAGAAGAACAACTCTGTGGTCCTTACTACTGAAGAGCAGGGTGAAAAAGGACCTGCAGGACACCACAGGAATGCATGTGATGGTGATATCTTTTGCTTAATCTCTTTCTCCCACTCTCTTTCTTCCCTTTCCCCACCATGCCACCCCATTTCTTTCTATCTCTCTACATTTTATTAACTCTTAAATAGAATCCATACTATTGACCAACATATGGTCTCATTTGCACTTTAATTCAGGCTGAGGCATCTATTATAATTAGATAATAACACTGAAGATTTCACTGGAACTCAGGGGAAAAAGAGAATTTATAATCTTTGGAAGAAAGGCCAGGCAACTCAGGAAGAATACAAGGATGCTGTTAGGTCATGCAGAGAGAAAATTAGAAAGGTGAAAGCTCAGCTAGAGCTCAATCTGGCCACACTGTGAAAGATTAACAGAAGTGTTTTTATAAATACTTTAACAGAAGGGTGACTAAGGAAAATCTCCATCCTTTGTTTGACATGGGAACATTGTCACCAAGGATGAGGAGAAGGCACAGGTATTTAATGCCTTCTTTGCCTTGGTCTCTAACAGAAAGACCAGTTATGGTCAGGGCTATCAGTGTCCTGGACTGGAGACAGGAGACTCTCTACAATCCAGGGCAAAAGTTGGTGACTTCCTGTGCTGCTCAGCACTCAAAAGTCTTCGGGGCCAGCAGGATAGGATTCACCTGAGGGTACTGAGGAAGTTGTCAGGAGACCTCACCAAACCACTCTCCATCATTTATCCTAAGTCCTGATAAAGTGGGAGGGATCCCAGGTGAGATACACATCCACAAGAATGATCAGAAGGAAGATCCAGAGAATTATAGGTCTGCTCTCTGACCTTGGTTCCAGGGAAGGTTATGGAACAGATCATAGTGAGCGCAATCATGCAGCATGTGAGATAAGACCAAAACATGCTCTGGTTTTAGAAAAAAAACAGGTCCAGCTTTTATGATCCTAGAGAATGAGGGGATGATTGATGATGTAATCTATCTACTTGAACTTCAGCAAAATCTTCAATACTTTCTTTTATGTCATTATCCTGGAGATGCTTGGAGCCCATGGCTTGGGCAGGTGGACTCTTTGTTGCATCTGAGACATTGTGTTAGAAACTATCTGAATGGCCAGGCCCAGAGCGTGGCAGTGAATGGTAGTACATCCATTTGGCAGCTGGTCATTGGTGGGATTCCCCAGAGTTCAGAGTTGGGACCAGCCCAGTTTGATATTTTGATCTGTGACCTGGACAAAAGGATCAAGTGCACCCTCAGTAAGTTTGTAGAAATGACACTACTGGGTCGAAATGTTGATCTGTTGGAGGGTAAAGGGCAAGAAGGTTCTGCAGTGGGATCTGGACAGGCCATGTTTTGAGATTCAATAAGGGAAATGTGGATGAAAATCTGCCCAGCAGATAACAACCTAGGGATGCTGGTCAACAGCCAGTTGAACATGAGCCAGAGTGTGCCCAGGTGGCCGAGAATGCCAGTGTCATCCTGACTTGTATCAAGAATAGTGTGTCCAGAAGAAGCAGGGCAGTGATTGTTCCCCTGAACTCGGCACTGGTGAAGCCACGTCTAGATGTCTGTATCCAGTTCTGGGTCCTTCACTACAAAAAGTATGTTAAGGGTCAGGAGCATGTCCATAGAAAGGCAAAAGCTGGGAAAGGGTCTGAAGCACAAATCTAACAGGGAGTGACTGAGGGGACTGGGTCTTTTTATCCTGGAGGCATCCCAGGGGAGACCATATCTCTCTCTGCAACTATCTGAAAGCAAGATGAGGGTATTCTCCTGGGCAGCTAGCAACAGCACAAGAGGAAATGGCCTCAAGCTGTGCCAGGATAGGTTCAGGTTAAGCATCAGGAACTTTGTCTACACTGAAAAAAAAATAAAAATGCTTTGCAATGGGCTGTCCAGGAAGGTGGTGGAGTCATCATGCCTGGAAGCATTAAAGAAATGACTGGATATGGCACATGTCCATGGCTTATTGTTTAGTTGGCATCAGGGTGTTTGGTCAGAGGTTAGACTTGGTGATACCAGAAGTATTTTCCAACCTTAATAATTCTGTAAGCATTTTGGAGAATAGTATTACTAAAGATTAGGAAACTGAAAGAGTGATAACTCACACCAAAGTAGATTCCAAGTCTGAACAATAGGTCTGAGCAGCTCATCAGTAAGCTACCTTTATAGATATTTAAATTGCACTGATTGCATGGATTACCTCTCCATTGACTACAAAGGGAGCTTAGATATATGTTGGTTAGTATATGGACACCTATATATAGAAACCAAAAATTTAGATTTTTTTTCTTGATATAAATCTAATCTTCAGATTCTCCCAGCTCTAAATTCTTTGAAATACTTTGTCCATGATCAGTAGCTCTCCAAGGAAGGAATAATCTATTTTTTCCCCCAGCTTTCATTCTACTTTTGAAGGTAATATAACGCAGAGCAAGCAAACTAATTGATGTAATAAATAGTAAATAGAGAGACTGTTAAATTATGAAGATATTGGAGAGTTTAGATTTACAGAAGATGACAAAAAGGGCTTGCAAACACATTTTCATTAACGTAAGTATTTTACAAATTTTTGTTAAGAATTGCATAAGGAAGGACACAGAACATAACACAAATGCAAGACAGGAGGTTCACTGCAACTTACTAAGGGTCATTATTACTTTATCAAAACCAAGAGCAGGATAAAATCTTCCCAGAAAAGTTTAGAAGTAGAAATTTTCCTCTAAGAAACAAACACCAAAAAACTTTATCCACATCTAAAATCAACTTCTTGTGATATCAAGAGCGCTGCAGATTCATTTAATGTATAAGACCTAGTCTTTATACCAACATGTTATGCTAAATTATTCTGATATTATAATTATAGATGGTTTCCATAGATACCTATGAAAAAGGTCTGACATATTATGGTAAATATTGAATTACATTGAGAATGCACTGAAGTGTAAATTTTCAGATGAATATACTTATTTTACAGATTTACAGAAAGGAAAGAAAAATAGAAGGTTTTATAAAATAATAAACTCATGGATAAAATAACATGTTAAACAGAATATGAAAAATAAAGTGTTTTCACTTTCAGTACTGAAATTTTCCCCCACCTAATTGAAAGAGACTAGAGTTCTAGTCTTCTCTGTCCTACCAAATCTGCCTTGTTTGCCATAGATGAAATGTGGAGGGAGAGAAAAAGAAGTTTATTTTAGTCTAGAGAGACCCACAGTGAAAAGCTTAACTCAATGGCAGGTATTCTCCTCCATTTGACTTCCAGTCTAAACTGTATTTAAACAGAAGGAAAAATACCAAATGTATCTTTTCAGTATGCTTTAGTATTTTTTTTAACCATTTTATTTTGAATTCTTATTGCAATTACCCAACTTCATTATTATCCTTATTCATCAGTTATTCGTAAATATTTTCCCGACATTTTCTTAATTGTTTTTTGTAATTGATTCAAATTACACATTTCAAATAAAAAAATATTAGAGCTAACATGAACACTAATGGGCTTTGGAGATGGCTCCTTATGCCTAAATTCTCAAAGTGACAAGAACAATTATGGACAAACATCAACATACATGCACAGCTTAAACAGATAGAAAAGAATCAAATAATACCTTGCACTTCAACAAATGATCTTATGTTACCTAACACAGATTGGGTTAGCCCTTGCCCAAAATATCTACGTTCCCTGGAATATAAAAAAAAAATTTCGCTAACATTGGTTAACAGCCATTACACAAGAAAAAATCTGAGGTGGCACATAGGACTCCTTAGAGATCCCTATAAGACAATATCTAAAAAAGAATGCTGAAATGCTACTGTATCTTCAATACAGCTTCATTAAAGTAGAAATTATTTATCAATTTGGAAAAAGTGTTTTCTTTTAAATTGTTTTATCACCTAATGTCATTGGTTCACCTGCAAATTATCAAACTTAGAAGACAAGTGAAATGAATTGTTTAGAAATATGTGGTATGTAAGCATACAGCCATCTTTCTTCAAGCAGATACCACCATCAAAATGTATATTTAGTATAGAATGCCATGTAATAAATATCTATCACAACTATCAATATCTTTTGTCACACTCTGGAAAGCACTGAAATGTTTGCATTAGTGCAACACTTGTTTCAATACAGTGTGAAAAGCCTCAAAAAGACATGAAAGAGGAGACCACTAATTTATTAAATACTATTTCATGTAATCCAACATAAACCTGGAAATATAAAATAAAATATATATATTAAAAAAAAAAAACAGTAAAGAGATTCTACAACATTGCCACATGGAAGTACTACTCCATCATATTGAAAAACATTCATTGAAAATTCACTGCTCCATAAACTGAAAGTCATTATGAAGGTTAACAGTAAATAGTGCACCATGTCGCTTTGAACTGAATAGAGTCCATTGTTGTTTGTCAAGAGAAATTAAACTTTTCAAAGTCTATTTTGTTTCTGTCTTTCGTTTAAACATTTCTGAATTGCTTATGAAAAAGTTGTATCAAAAAGACTGGTTGCATTTTGTGGATAATCAACAAGAGCCCAAATCCATCTTTTATTTCTTTGAATGAAGACCAGAGCTAAGAAAACGTGTAATGTGCACAAGGAGATACTGCAAAATCTAAAGTGTCCTGGTTCAGTTACAGAATGTCAAATTGTACAACAGTTGACCTCTGAAGAAATAGAAGCAAAATCTCCAACTTTTCTTTTTTCTTAATCTAGCTAATATTCCTATTATTCTCCTTTGAAATAAATACTTTTCAAGTAAAACTAAAAAAAAAACAAAAACAAAACAAACCCAAAAAACCAAAAACACAACCAAAAAAACCCCCACAAACAACATGAAAAAAAAAACAAAAAACCAAAACCATAAAAAGTAAAAAAAAGCACTGCTCAGCAAGTCATGCTTTTTGTTCTTGGCTTGAGTTTTTTTTCTTTGGTTGGTTGGTTGGTTGGCGATTTTTCAGCTGCTCAAGAGATCTTGTATTTGCAAGTATTTCCTACTAGTCTTAAGGTTCAAATTCCCCTTTGCCTATAGGCTTACCCTTTCAAGTGGTTCTAATATACAAAAACACTATGAAGACCAAGCAAACACTATGAAGATCAAGCCTATTGGACCAAAGAAAGGTTATTTGTGAGCTTTAAGCCAAAATACTTGGTGGATCTAAACTGGAAAGGAAAGGATTTTTTTCTACATCTTCTATAAAATGTTACATTATGCTTTTTAAAAATAATCAATTTCCTTCTGTATGCAACCAGTTTTATACTCACACAATTGTTCATGTCTTCTGATGTTATTTTAGGTAATGAGAGTACTTTAGAAGTATACATTTTATTCTGGGAAAGATATTAAATGAAGTAAATAAGTCACTAATTGTCTGTCCGCATCAATACAGAAGTAGTTCATGCAATTTAACTATTAGTTTGAATTATTGATTTCTGCTTAGATTAACTAACTGCTCCATAATCACTTGTAAAACTAATATATTGTAATTAGAGGATGAGATATGCAATGGAGATTGGGCTCATCAAACAATTATACTTCTCAGTTTGAAAGATAATAAAGTGTTTCCCACCTAATGGGTGAAAAGGGAGATAATTTATAATATCTTTCTCATTTTCAATTGTTTCATTATGTAAAAAAAAGTTATTTGCACATTCTCCTATGTGTGTGAAAGGAAGAAATTATCTTCTGTTTGATCAGAGTTTACCCAGATAGTCTGTAATTGAAGTATTCAATAGGAAGCCTTCCAGTATGAAGCATCTTATTCCCAAACTCCATTTTCCAGATGTTTATAGTTTCTTATATTCTATCTGTGTGGAATGCTATAGAGAGAAAGACTGATTTCTCTTTTTTTTTGTTGGTTCACTCCACAGTATTGGCTTTTTTATTTACTCTTCCATCAAAGTGTCACTACCGTAAAAAAGACCAAGAGGGAGAAACACTTTTAGTATGACTGACATGATGCAGCTGTAATTCACAGAGCATTTTTGTCTCTATCAGAAGACAAAGGGATCAATCCATACCTAGTTAATCTAATCTTGATTTTGCCTATCCAGAAACTATTAACAGCGTTTCACAATTTTAAGTTGGATTTACATGTGTAAAACATGTATAAGATATAAAATTACATAGGCAATAAAATTATGATAGAAGTTCCTACACCCATGTACAGCATGCTATAGAAATTTCATAGATTTTGTAAAATACCGAATGTAATAAAAAACCTGACAAAGTACCCATGAATTTTATTGAAAATTTCAAAATTAAAATGCACATACTTCTTAACAGAATATAGAATGTAGGACTTTGCATCAGCTTTATAAGAGAAGCTTATATGTCAAAAACTAGATCAATGGAGAAGACAAAAGTTTCTTGATAAATTAGTTAATGGATGGAACACATGGATATGCAAGGGAAGTGAAAAAAATACTAAAATTAAATGCCAGTCATTACTTTTAAAGTAGGATTTATTATCATAATCCTATTATTTTTCAAATTGAAGAAACTAAAAAACAGAAAGTGCAGAATTAAAAGACAAAATGAAAAAAAAAATGTTGTGTTTAATTTCTAAATGTTTTGGGTTTGTATTTTTTTTTTTTTTTTGCTATGAAACAAAAAGAAATTTCCTCAAAATATTTTGAGAAATTGGAACATAAACATAAAGAGGTTTTTTCCTGCCAGTAATACATTTTTACAATAACTTTTTATTTCCAGTTTTATTTAAGTATCTTGGAGTTTATTTTCACTCTTTCATGAAAGATACTCATAAGTCAAACTTAACATAAGTATAAGAATGAGTTCACTTCTGGGAGGCATGTAAGTTCTTAGACAGAAAAGCATATCATAAATCCATGGTGGATGGTACAAACATGGATTAATAGATAAGCAGTATTGATTAGACCGCAAACCATTTTACATTTTTTTAATTTTTACACTTCTATAAGGATACATTACATTTATAACTAAAATCTGAAAATGGTTAATTAGAAACTAACTAACTAAATTAATTATCATCAAAGAATTTACCCTGAGATGATGTGCTATTTCACATTTTAAACAGCATAACTATTGTTAGTCTAAATTTATTTATTTTAAATGTGAATACAACAGTGTAGGGTATGAATCATATCTGTTGTGTCATATTTGAAAAAAATAGAGAGTTTATTCAGCATGGGAATGGAATCAGATCTGCTTTTTTACATAAGACAGAAGATAAATACTGAAAAAACAAAGTCTGTCTACAAGTACTGAACACAAATTTTACAGCTTGCAGTGTCAAACAATAAAAAGAACCCAAGGTACAAACAATAGAAAGAGACATAAAGACCAGCAAATTGATTTTCTATATCAGCAATAGGACTAAAGTTAGTAAAGGTGCTCTAGTGGACTTCTTAAACTAGCAAAATTGACTCTGAGAAAGGCCTAAGTGTTGAATGCTTCTTTGCATGCAAGTCTTTTCCAATCTTAAGTAAAAAGGTCAGTTCAAATCAGACATCTAATGCCATAAAAATCAGAGAAAAAAGGGCACTAACATAATATTAGAGACAAAGGATAAGATCTCAAATTTCATAGAAAAAGAAAGGTTAGAGATTATTTCTGAAAGCCTCTAATTTAGTCAAGTACCCTGTAACTTGCTCTTTCATTGTTCAAGGGCTGTCTTGCTCTATTGTAGCTGCATTTATTGTGATTGTCATCTGAATATTTTGTGAAACAAATCAGTGTAAAAATATTAAAGTTGTCTGAAAATTTTTTTTCTGGACACATGCAGATGTGGATCTAACAATATTAGATTTGCTAAAAGTTATCTTAAGTAGTCCATTGTATTGAAAGACATGACAAAGAAGAATTTGGGTCTTCAGGGAAGAAAAAAGGGAAAGAAATGTAAAACAGAAAAAATAATTTTACCCCTCAGAGGAATAAGATTTTAAGGTATATGCAAGAAAACCACAATTCCTTTGAAAAGGAAACAGCTCATCGTATACATTTTTTCTTCCTTTCTCTCTAATGTGGAGACATGCATCATGAACAAAAGCAACAGCTAAGATATCTGAGATGCAATAAGCATTTTCATTTCATATTCTATTCTATTTCTATTAATTCTATTTTCATAAGTAACTTAAGAAAACTATCTAGGCTGATTCATTAACAACTGGCCACAGAGGTGGATAGAGTGAAAATACCTGCTCTTTATGTTCAAAGAAAGAGATAGGCAGAACAGCTTCTCTGTCATTTGAAGTGAGTCTATCAGTAACTCAATGGCAATAAATAATATTTATATTTTGGAAGTCAATACTGAATTCAATGATATTTCAAGGCTAGATCTGAATTTGTCAAGTCAAAGATTGACAATAGACACTCATGCTTTTATAGTGACACAAGTAGTGAGCAGCTGTGCAGAAATGATCTGCGGTTATAACAGATCAGTAGAGGGATATGAGCTGACAGGGTCATACTGTTACTAAATATATGTGCATATGTGTATATGTATATGAATGCATTAGTAGGAAATAAAAAACATAGTCGATAGCTTTGACTGAAAAACTGTCATTTTTGTACACTGCAGCTCAAGAAATCAGCAATCTAGTGAGTGCAGAATAATATAAGCAGGGATCTAGAGATAATGGTCTATAAGAAAGGACTGGAAAATATTCCAGTGCTTAGTTTAAAAAGGAGACAAGCATGTGTTAAGGATACAATAGCTGTTCTCAGATGCATAAAAGGCATTGAAGGGAATAATCTACAGTGAATGTGGATAAGTAAAATTATAACGGGTTTGAGCTGCAAGAGGAAGACTTACATTAGATATTAAAAGAAGCTTTCTAGTCATAACAATAGTAAAACATTGGCATAAGCTGTCTGGGGAGCCACCATAATTTAAGATCTTGCAAGAATATACATGCTGAAACTATGTGGATATAATTCATCCTTATTCGAGTTTTGCAGTATGATATAGGTGACTTCTTGAGGTCTTTTTACAGAAGCTTATTCTAAGATTGTGTAAAACATGAATAAAATTCACAGTGAAAAATATAAGGAATCATAGAATCAACCTCAGTGTCAGAGCCATTTCTCTCTAGTTTCTATCAAAGTTTCTCTAACAATTTTTTTACCTATTATTTTATATAAAACTACCAAGGTGAAAAATCCTACCATTTAAAACTAGGTAGCTTGGTAGGCATTTTAAAGAGGAAACAACTGAACCATCAAAAATAAGCAGATAACCAGGCAAGCATCAAGAATAATAATAGTACTAAATTTTTTATAACTCTAGTATGATTTAAAAGCAAATATAAACATCAGGTTAATGTATTCAAGGCACAAAAAGGCTTGGTTTAGCTGTTGTACAAGAAAAGAAAAAGATACACAAACATAATCCCCAACTAAGATCTTCCCCTCAGGGGCCTGTGGCCAACTGCTGTCAGGTGCCTGTGTACTACATCACTGTCCTTAAAGTCTTAAACCCTAAAGCTGAAGGAATTGCTTCAATCCGATCACATTTAGGAAAGACAGTTAAGGAAAACACAACTGTCAGAGTATGGGAGTACCTCTTTCGAATGGGAAAAACCCTCACTGGAGAGGCTCAGCATACAAGCAGTATGGATCATCCCACCGCATTTCTTGGCATGCACTTGGCAGAGAGACAGGGAGACTAGAAAAAGTCACCTTCATCCAGAGAGTAATTTCTCAGGCCTGTTTTAGTAATCAGAGAGAAGATACAGCTAAACCCACCAGAGTGACACATATTTCCCTTTCCTTTTGTGACCACCACAGTGCTGCATTTGCCACTCTTAGAAAGCAGTAGTAATTTCTCTCAGTGAAAGAAAGAATATTTTGGTCAAATACATACCTTTAAGGAAACAATGCATAAGTGAATCCTTGAAAGAGACCAAGCACCTTCCTATCAAGAGAGTGATACCTCATACCTGCAGTGAGTTTCCAGCAGCAGGATGCACAGATTTGGTCACTCAGTATTCAGAGCAGGACTCCTAGAAAGAGTGGTCTGTCTGACTTCAAATGGCAGGTGTTAAACCAGAAACATACCTGCTGACTGGACACATACAGGTGAAGCCATTTCAGAGTTTTAAACTATTAATCAAAGCCACTCAGCTCTTTGTACAGATTTTGTAGACAGACTTTACTGTACTTGCTCGGCTAACTTGTCTGGACTAGTTTGTCACTTGACTCTGTGTCAGCTCTATCTGGAGGAAAAGGGTACTTCCAGTAATGGTGTAGAGCAGTCTGGAGGTCTGCCATTAAGATCTATGTCAGGGAAAACTCTTCATGCATACCTGAGTTAGAGGGTTCTTTTCAACCAAATTTTCCGCATAATGGTTTTAGAAGAAAAGCTTCATCTTCACCCACTGTTTTGTAACAAAGCAATGCCAGGTAAATTCTAACCTATTATTTTTCTTGTGTATCCATGCACAACATTACTGAAGCTGTTCTATGTTAAAAAACATTAAAAGCCCATACCTTTCTTCCTTTTACATCTTATATGGAAATGCTGCAAGCTCATCTGTATAATCTTTCAGTAATTAAAGCATAATATATAACTGACTGTTTCAAAATAATCGATCACAAAAAATAGGTTCTATCTCAATCTACTAGGGATATTACATTTAAAGAGTAATAATCTTTTCAACATATTAGTGAAGACAACTCTTTCAAAACTGGAAAAGGAGTTTGTCTTAGGGCCAAGCTGAAAAGAAATTAAATAAATCATGTTGAGCTAGAGAGAATAAAGTGTAATATTGTTTTAAGTCTCAATTCCTACAGTTTTCTATTGCACATAGACCAAAATAACCTTCATTTCAAATATCAAAATATCAAAAATTAAAAAATAAAATCCTTAAAATAAAATCATTACTGTGGCAAGATAATAATGAGGTCTGTGGTATATGTAAATCCATGATATATATACATCTACCATTTCTGAGAATTCAGCTTATAGAAACCTATAGAAAATGTAGCTGCACTTTTGAGGTGATGATGAGTAAAACAGCAAACTCTTTACCACAAATGAACACTAAATGCCAAAATGTTAGTTTTGATAGAAACATATTTTGGTAGGAACCTATTTTGGGAAAAAGAAAGAAAAAAAGAGAAAAAAGTGTGAGTGAGAAAGGGTTATTTTCCTAGGAAATTAATTAATAATAAAAATTAGGTTATAAATTGCTTTTTGGAAAAGTTAATGGTTGTAATTGAGACAGAGCCTGGTTATTTTTAATCTCTGAAAAAATCCCAACCAAACTTGCAGAAAGAAATTGAAAAAAAAAATTCACTCACATCTGTTTATTTATTTTTGTCTTATGCTCTAAACTCCATTATACATTGAAGTTGATATTCACCCATCTGTTATAACATGAATGATTCAGTTCTCTCTAACACTTGTATGCAAATGGAAACACATAAATTGCTAAGCATATTGGCAATTAAAGCACTATGCAATATGCTGATAAAACTATTTTGAACTTCTGCTGTTGACTCTTCTAGAAATGTGTGTTATTTATCAAGTAAAAAATTTTTAAAGAATAGAATGGAACAGAAAAAATAACTGTCTGAACTATACGGTCTAAGGCAATATGCAGAAAAACTGCACAAGTAAATTGTGGGTTGGACTTTCTGATTGTGAAAATTTTCAGCCTTATTAGTGGCTGATTCTTCTGTGAGAGAAAGAATGCTCTCAAGGACAGTGAAATGTAAATAGTCCTTTGTTTTCATAATATTTTCAAGTTACCATAGCAACCCTCTCACAGGTGTTGTTTTCTATTGTTTAGCCAATGAAAAGGAATGTCATCTTTATTAAACCAATCCTATGGTTCTTTAGGCAGCATGTTATAAAAGAGCTGTGTGAAACTAGTAAAATTAGCTTTCTGAATTTTCTTCTACCTGGAATCAAGCTCTTCATTTCATGTCCAACAGCAACAGTAAATTAGACTTAGATAGAAACAGAAAATCAACCTTTACCATCACATTTCTACCTATGAAGACTGGAAATACTTTACGGTCTTATATGACTTTTAAGCAGACTATTAAGAAACCATTTCACCATTCTCTTTGAGTTTTTTTATAAATTAATTCTCACTTCAATCCCTTAATCATTGGCCTTTGGTGTTGTCATGATAAAAAAAAAAAAAGATCATGTCAAGCTGTGGATTTGACAATTACTGACTCTGGAAGAGATTTGATTTAAAATAATTTAATCTCAGATGCCAGGCACCTTGTTTGAATGAGAACAGCTTTGAACTGTTTTCTAATGCTAAAGCAGGAAGCTGACGAATAAAGTGGCTCTGTTAACACATTATGACTTGGTGCTTAGAAGTTAATCTTAAAGTAATGTAGATATGAGTTCTAAACTCTATTTCTACAATTATGTAGGCATGTTTAGTATTTGAACACTTTTAAATACTTTGAACTTTTTTTTTTTTTTTTTTTTTTTTTTTTTTTTTTTTTTTTTTTTGTCTTGGATATGCTGAGAAGCAGGTATCTCATTTGCTCTCACTGCTTAAATGTTTAGAATTTCTTAGAAATTTACAGAAAAATATCACCATGCTTTGGAAAAGGACAGAGAGGTAATGCTTTACAAAAGTCCAGAATTAATAGCTGTTTAAAGAAGGCACATTTCCACAAAAGGATGAGGGTTTACTAGATTTGGGGCTTTTGTTTGTTTATGTGGGGATTTTTTTACATCTTTTGGATATATTTTTATAGTTGGGTTTTTTTTTTGGTTATTGTTCTGTTTCCTTTATTTTTTTTCCCTTTTGTTTTACAATCCCCCAGCTTCCTTTGACCTAAATTCTTCCACCTAAAGGCTGGTCAAATATTTTTTTTTCATTTTTGCAGTGTGAATTCTGGGGCAAATAGAGGCATGTAATATGTATGTTCACAAATCAGTGCAAGTTCATAAATCAGTGCAGGTTCATAAGTGATTCTTAGTAAAGCAATGCTGAAATACTGTCTGGTTTTCATCAGGAGTAATATAAATTCATTGAACTAAAAACTGAGCAATTAATTTTTTATAGTTTTCATAAAAAGATTTCTTTCCCACTTTGTATAACTTTTATTGTTATTACAGATAAGCTTTCTTTCCTATAATAAGTTCTGATATGACAATTTTGACCTGTGTATATTTAAAACTTTAAGATGATTCCTGTAATTTGAATACTATGATACATCCAGATTAATTATAGTTTTATCTGCTATTACATTAGTTTGTGATTAATTTGGAAAAGAGAACACGATACTGAAAAAATATCAATGCATGTTGGTTTTACATATAAAGTAGTTTACTTTCAGATTCTAAAATGTTGCTTTTTCAATGTTGCTTGAAAACTGCTCATTGCAATTTTAGTTTTAAAACTTAGACTTCTTTGACTTGAAGTGTTGTACATCAATGAATCACATAGAGCTGTGTAATCTGAAATAAGAAGGAAAAGAAATAAAAGGGCAAACGAAATCCTGAGTAGTAGAAGTGGTCTAGGCAAAGAAAGAACCGAAGATGAAGCTTCATAAATGTGAACGACAAGGGAGGGAAATGTAAATATTTCTACACTATACATCTTCAATTTTAAAATGCTGCAGCTTAAAAAAAATCTCTATCAACTTACACCAAGGAGTTGCTACAGAAAGGTATTATTGCATTGAGAATAGCAATTCTTGCAGTAAATACCATACAAGTGCTGTAAATTATGTATAAAGGAGGAAGTTTCCCAATCTGTTTAGATATGTTTTAGACATGCCATTTCCGATCTGTCTTAGACATTATATGAAACTGAAATTCCAGTCTGACAGTCTGGAACCAATGGAGGTAACAGCTTACTCACAAGAGATTTTGTTCTGGTTGGCATCATGATACTTAAATGTAGAACAATGAAAAGCAAGCAGTTCCAGGATTAAATCCTGTCAAAGCAATTAGGATTCACTATGAAAAGGATGCTATCTTTTCCAAATTGAAAGATACAAGAAGGAGATATTGGAGAGGTGTTTTGATAACTCAAAATAATAGAAGGTGTACAGGAGAAAGAGAGAGATATGTTATGTACTGTTGAAGCAGTACTCAAAATTCAAATCAATAGACATAATTTAGAGCTCATCTTGCTGGAGCAACTATCATGAGCAAAGCTTTTGTCAAGTATCTGGAGAAAAGATCAATTAAGAAGATTATAATTCAAAAGAATTGTTAATTTCAAGCCTTGCTAAATTTGTACCATGAAAAAAAAAATGAGGAGAGGGAAAAAGGATTAGGTTAACTTCCCTTAAATGTAACTCAACATGATATAACATGAAATTAAAATGTAGATATCAAGGAAAACTTTTGTGAGTCTACATACTTGATAATTTTCTAAATAGACTCTACCTCTAGAGTTGTCCAGGAAAACACTATTAGTTCTGTATCTTTCAGCTTAAAGAGATAGAAATACGTGTATGCATTTTTTGTATGTATTTGTGAGTACAAACACTAGGAAACAGTTCAATCATAGAAAATGAAGTTATTTTTCTTCAGACCAAGTCATTTCATATGGAAAGAGGCTGCAGAACATGTGTTTTTCAGAAGAAATTATACTATAGTTATTTCATTTGATATTATGTGAACATGAGTACTTTTAAAAAATGCTTAACTAACTTTTCCATACAAGTTTTAGAAGTTACTTCAAGTGGGACTTTGGAACTGCAAATCCTACACTGCTTCTAGTTGAGTTCTTATTATCTCAGAAGCATGTGTGCCTTGTTGACTTTTGAAGGCAGAAGTTTTTAATGATATAAAAATTCTTATTGAGCTTTTTAAGTACTAAGCCATTTAGCAGTTATGCACCTTAACTTCATTATATCCTAATATCAAATGCATTGACACAAAATAGCCATTTTTGACTGAACTAAATACTGATCTTTTTGACTGAGCTTTTAATGAAATGAAACAATTTGATGAGTACTGTGCTGCACAGTGGGGTACTTGTATGTAGGTAGTTAAGTAAGTGTGATCTGGGTTTTTTTAATATTGAATTTTATGAGATTGGGCCTAGCAACGAATCAGTACAGACAGTAGAACATAAGAGCTATGGCTGTACATCCATCTGAAACTGCAGAAACTGGCTTAATTGATGTGCCACAGAAAGTGGGAATCTTTTTTTCTTTAATTTACACCTGTATGTTAGCCTTTATATAAGCTGATTTTATGCTGTGTCTGCAATAGTTACTTTTTATATCGCTTTAAAACAGTTTGGTTCACTCTGAGAGTTACATATTCTTATTCACTAATTTAATAGTTACAGCAGCTCTACTCATTCCTGCAGTTTGGGGAAAAGTTAGCATAGGTTTACATTCATGTCCTTTTCAAGAAAGCCCTTAGATTTTGTTTAAATTTAGATGTACACCTAACCCTCATTTGTATCAATGAGACATAATCTATATTTCAGTTTGTGAATGGGAATGACATCTTAAACTGCTACCTTTAATTCCCAAGAATTCCCCACTGTGATTATTGAAGTTAGAGGCAGGAGAAAGGAGCATCTTCTTTTACTTGAAGGAAAAGAAATTCTAGAATTAAAAAGCTTTCATTTTATTATATTGAGCATTTAATTATACTCTCTTTTCAGCGTGCCTGGCGACAGGACAGGAGGCATCGGCACAAATAGAAACACAGGAGTTTTGTCTGCACATCAGGAAACATTCTTACTGTGAAGGTGATTCAGTGTTGGCACAAATTGCTCACAGAGGTTATGGAGTCTCCATCTTTGGAGATACTGGCAAACTCTCTGGACATTTCTCTGTGCTCTTGTTGGCCCTACTTGAGCAGAGTGATTGGACTAGATGACTTCCAGTGGTCCCTTCCAACCTCCACTATTTTATGATCCTATGAAATGCTAGGTTTTGAAGTAAAAAAGCACTTCTGTTGGTGAATTAGACTCATTTAGATGTGTTGTTCTAGCTCTAAGACAGATAAAGTGAAAAAACCCCTAAAAATATAAAACATACATTATAAAAATATGCACTTTTACAGAAATGAGTACAACCATAGAAAATAGGTTACAATTCAGTATGATATTATTCTCCTAATATACTCTCCATGTGAGTGAAAAGTAGAGTCACAGACATTATAAAAATAAGAAAATAAAAATTAGAGTTAATTATATTCATCTGCAACAGAGTTTTTGGGAACTGTAACATTTTGGGACTTTCACTTTCTTATGGAGTCCCACTTTTATTCAAATTTTTAGTAAAATAATCACCATTTTCATAATTTCTGAGATATAGACTGGATTTAAGAGTAAAGACAGGAAATGCCAAAAATTAACATTTAGATTTTGAGATCTAATGCCAAATATAAAGTAACAAAACAGCTTCTTCAACGTCCTCATTGATTGTTTTGGGTTTTTTAACCTGAAGATATCTTCTATAAATGAGATTGTAACCCTATTTCTAGCTAGAAGTAAAATGTAAATGAACACTGTAAATACAATGAAAAAATATAATGCAAAATTAAAATTAAGAAAAACTGAAAAACCTCCAGTTATTTTAACTTATTTGGATAGATTGATCTTAGTTCTGTAGCTGTGTGTAAGTATTTATGGTTGTATCTTTATATAAAAGTATCAATAATGCTTTTTATCTTAAATTGTCTTAAGTAGAGGGTATTATTCTTATTCATATGCAGCACAGAGCTTTAAATCTCTAAGTGCCTATGATGAAGCATTAAATATTAAGCAAGAAGATAGGAGGAAAATTGTAGACTTCCTGCACAAATAGCAATTGTGTACCACTGACAGAATCACTGAGGCCTGTGAAAAAGTTTATCCTGAAAGAAAGTCACTGATTTTAAAGGGGAGGAGAAATAATGATGATGATATCTCATTAGGACATCTGTAGGGTAGTGAAATAAAAAATAATGATTAATGAACAAAGTAAAAGTCAATATATCACATCACTATTAAAAAAATTGCTAGAGGTAGGGAAAAATATACACAATAACCCAGAAATGTCCTAATCTTGAAAATACACACTTTCTAGTACAATAATTCTTTGATTTCCTTTCCTAGTTTCTTACTGTTTCCTCACTTTTAATTGCTTTCATTTTTTACTAAATATTTTCTCCTTCCCTTTCTTCACTTCATTCTTCATAGTATTTATAGAATATATTTTTTTGATAGTTTAAAAGTTTCTCAGTCATATTAAAGTTAAAAATTCCCTTAAATGCTTTGCACTTCCAGTCAAATTCATTCTTTTAAGGGTGTTATGACTCCCTGAAGGAATTGTCAGCCTATATAGCAATAAATAGAGGAAAAATTGTTATAAATTTTTGCAAGCTTACTCCTTCTCTAGCCTAATTATTGCTTGCTCTTAAGGAGAATTGACTGCTGTTAAAATTTACACATGAGTCTCAAACAATATTATTGTCCCTAGGACCTTCCTATATGAAGAGGAAGAATATCTTTCACTGTAACAATAAGTGAAGAATCAAAGTGTCGCTCCATTTCAAAGTCTGACAGCATAAAAATATTTGTCACCAAACCTCATGAAAACAAAATGTACAAATAAAAACAAAATCTTCTATATTTTAGGCTACCTAAACTTCTAAACACTTTACATTAACAAGGTGTTCATGAGCTTCCTACAAGGGACTCCTGTAAACCTGTTTAATTAAAATTCTAACAAGCAAAAAAAAAAAACAAGCAAATTGAGGAAAATCTTGGAAAATCTTCTGAACATGACAACAATGTTACATACAAGAGGAATAAAATCACCTACATAATACCAGAAATTAAAACACATTTAAACCATTTTAATATGTATATCTAATAGTGATTCACATCTGTACATGTCTTGATTCATCGTTTCCATGCGTCTTTATACAGATGTAAATAACCTAGTAAAGGATACTAGCATTCTTTCATTACAGAGGAGTAGAAGATTGGAACTCTGCAGCATCTGGCAGGTAGTCTAACATCTGCTTTTTATTCTTTTTTGTTCATCATATTATTTCTAGTTTTCTTCCTGAGAGTAATGCATGTGTACTTTATCCATTAGTACTCACCCTTTGTTCCTCTGCTAAGATTTCCTAGAGTTCAACAGGTTCTTCAGTATGTTTTACCACTATTCTTCTCTCCTTCAAATCCTGCTTTTGTTACTACCCTGTTTTCTTTCATTCTTGCTCTCCTTTCAAGTAGATTTTTTCCCATGCTTCTCCATTAGTTCTTCTTTTATCAAAGCTTTTTTTTCTCCCTCTCAGCTGAAAAATTTATTATTCTTGACAAGTTTAAATACTTGTCAGTAAGTACAGGCATCTTTATATTTTACTACTTGACTTGTCGCTGCAGGCTTATCTCCAGACTGGTTCAAATTGTCCCATTGTCATGTATGGTTTCTTCTGTCAAGGGAGAAGAAAAAATATAACTTTTTCTGCGTGTTACTTGTCACATATCCCATATGCAAATAACAGAATTATTTAACAAGATTTCTTTGTAAGAAGGTCTTCTAAGAACCTAATTTTTCTACAATTCAGTCTAGTGCAGGAAACAGTTTGATAACCATTCAAGTTTAGATGATAGATTTAACTGCACTGAGGCAAACCTTTGGATCCATTGATGATATGAAACTTTTCTCCAGAAAGGTGTTGTACTGAAGGCCAACAGTTTTCAAAATAGGAGAAAACATTCAGTCAAAGTATAGTAAATATGTGAGAACTGTCCTCTAACTTTAGGTTAGACTTTCAATCTGTTCATCAGTATTTTCTGATCACAGCAAACAAACATACTGAAAAACTGTGTGTCATGGTTTAGTCCAGCTGGCAGCTAAGCCATGTAGCCATTCACTTACTCCCCACTCCCCTCCTCCCTGAGAATTGGATGAGAAGGAGGATCAGTAAAAGTGAAATTCCTGGGTTGACATAAAACAGCTTAATAATTGAAACAAAATAAAATATTATAATAAAACTAAAAATATGAAAATTAATAATACAAATACTACTACTACTACTACTAATAATAATAGCAATGAAAAGGAGAGACAGAGAAACAGAGATAGAGAGGAATGAAACCAGGTGATGCACAATACAATTTCTTACCATCCACCAATGCCCAGACCATCCCCAAGCAGAAATTGGCAGCCACTGGCTGAGGTGTGCAATTTCCCCTGTCCTCCTCAAGCCTTCTCCATGATCTCAGGAGATCCTGATAAGCATGACTGAGCCAACTGAGCAGTAAGCACCTCTTTACTGTACCAGCTGGGTGGTGAAGCATCCCCTGAATACACCAGGAGTTCTTGCATGGTAAAGATAAGAATGACTTGGACTGGAAATGAAATATCACCTGCCCAGCCAAGGTGGAGAACAAAACTTATTCTTGTTAACCTTGGTAAGCCATTAACCTGAATCATATCTTGGGTGAAACATCACCATTTTCAGTGGTCTTTTCGGGAAAAAGAGTCCCCTTTAGTAGTTAACAACGTGGATCACAGCCAGGGTGGAAATGTCAAATATCTAAAGTAAATCATCTTGTGACCCTATAAAAACTAGTCCCATGTGAGTCCCTTGAAAACTTCCTGGAATACAGTGGGTTGTGCCAGCACCTCCTTAATTTGCAACTTAATTAAAATCCATGTTTTAAGGCACCAACCACTATGCTTTGCTTCAGCTCGTATGTATTAAGAGCAAGAGTACTGCAAGTAGGAGTTTAGGAGTTCTGAAAAAGAAAGGACTAACAAAAATGCTGTGAGACACAGAACCGCCTTCCAAATATAACAGCAATTGTGTCACCACTCAGTCAAAGAAAAAGTATTTTGAGTGAGCATTCAAAGTCTAGATGATGGCATCAGCCATACTGAGTCAAATATTGGAATAGATTGAGTAGCATGTATTATGAATGACTTTTAAACTTATTTTTTGATTGGCTTAAACAATATTAATTTCTTGTCACAGTGTTGGGCCTGGCTGTGAGTAGCATTAGGATATTAATCAGCCATGTAGGACAAAGTAAGAGCTTAATTATAAGAACAAATCTGTTCTTTGAGCGTAAAGAAGCTGCCAATCAATCACTGCCAAAGATTGTAATGGTGCCAAACCTTTGAGTGGGACAGAAATTTACCTCCAGCAACAGCAAGAACCAACTGTTGGGAGACAGATTTATCTGAATAGGTCAAACAGGAATTAGATATTTTCTACACAATCCTGTAACCAGCTGTCCAGAATGGAGAGAGAGAATCAAAAGACATCCTAGGGAGTCCACAGGCCCTGGTACTCTGCATGGCTCAGAAACCTGTGCCCATTTGCTCAGTTTCCTGAATCATGTTGATTTTCCTGAACAATGCCTTCTAGAGTGTGTAAGAGGCATCTGGATGTGTACCTTACAGATGTGGTTGGTAAGTATGCTAGGTTAGCAGTTGTACTAGGTGATCTTGAAGTCTCTTCTAAGCTTGATGATTCTGTGATTTTGTGTTTCTGTGACTTGTGCTTGCAGGAAGTCAACTCTTAAAACTGCACACTTCTGTAATTAGGTTTGGTGTCTGAGTCCATTTAGCCTTGGTCTTAAATATTGACATCACTTTGAATGGATGTAAAAATGCCCTTATTCTCATGCCTAATTTATAAAAATAAATAAACAATAACGTAATTTACTAAAAGATACTACTTGTAAGCCTTATGCTGGGGAAAACCGCTCCATCCTTTTGAGGTAGATTGGTCTCCTCTTTTTGTTGCTTATTCCTGGAAATCTCCTCCTAATACAAATGAAAAAAAACCACTTCTGCCTCTTTCTCCAAATTTCCAAGCTAGTTCTTTAGAAGTTTCATGCGCGTACAAAATAAAGAAGGGGGAGACAGACAAATGTGAACTACAGGCCTCACAAATCCAGATCAGAACCTAGACTCTTATCCATAGCCAAGATACTTATCTGAGTATTTCTGAAGCAGCTGAACTCTGAGGAATTTCCAACAGAAGACATGACACATAAGAAGCTGGGCTTACTCACTCCTGTTCTGTAAGCATCTGTTTTCTTCTCTTTCAGAAACTCCTGAAGGACATTAGACCTTTTGTTTATAAAAAACTTTGCCTATGTGAACTATTTTTCCTACTTAGTGCACAGCAGTGCTTTAACAACCGGCCCTTTAAGCAGTTTCAATAGAAAGGAACTGATCTGAGCTTATTTCTAGATTCACAACAGAAAGTAAGAGAAGTAAACTTGCAAATTTACCAGAAGGTACAATTAACATGGTGGTAAAAATCTCTGCCTGTAGAAAAAAGAGGAAAATTTAGTACAATATAGAAAAATTCAAGACCTTTTTCTTCATGTGTTAAGGCAAGATTTTAGTTGTTTAAGAAAACTAACAATACTGATAGCTATAGGGAGACATCAATAATTTGATTCTCTTTTTTAATTAATAATGTATTTCAGGATAAACCCCAAAATTTCAGTGTCAAAAACATCTGTCATTTAAGCATTACATGCAGGAAAGCCAGTGAAAGACAAGAAACTCCGGGAGGCTAGCAGATCAATGATGTGCATAGTAATTATGCTGAACTGGTTTTCAAAACACTGCTAGCAGCTTTGTATTCATGCTAGGCAGAGAAACTGAATCAGGTAAACAAATCAGCCAATTCACCGTCTCCCTGATCAGACAAAACTCTTTGAAGATTGAAAAGTGACTACTGCACCATTTTCTTAATAATCATTTATTAGAAAGCAACACTGGGCTGCTCCTCTGCATGTCTCCTAGAATACATACCTCAATCAGATGTGCTAGAATGAATTTATACACTTTTGATGCTATACAGCATGTTTCACCTTCCCATTAGAATGTCAGAAATTAATCAATAGGGAGGGCTATATTTTATTATGCCTAGTGGAATAGAAGAAAAAATAAACTGCTCCACTCAGAGAGTTTTGTGGTCATATATTCCTAACAAGTGAAGCAAGATTATGTGAGAAAACAGCAAGTTCTATTAGACTGATATTTCTGTTCATCATCCCAGATTTCTGCTTTTCTTTCCCATGACAATTCATCTGTCCTAGGGTGACTTTATGATGCGTGTATCCCCAATCATCCATTCTGTTTGTGCTGTATATTGAGTTCTGTACCTTTAAGACTGATTTTGAGAGTGAACCAGGGAAAGAAGACACACGGAGCTTGTTTTGAGAAACAACCTGACTCCCACACATTCTCTTGTCTGGACTCCTGTTTGGAGACACGGACAGCAGTGGGTCAGAGATCTTTTTGCTTTTAGTTAGTTTTAGCTAGCTGAGGAATAAAAGTTCCCTGGAGTGCTTTTTTTTTCTTTTTTTCCTTTTTTTCTTCTTGGGACTGTTTAAATCTACTCTGGACTGACAAACCCAGAGGAGCACCGAGGGCTCGCAGCTGCGGCCCACCGGGCCTGGACCTCCGGAGGGACTGGGACTGACAACAGACTGAGTGAGCTGAGCTGCACCCACGGCAGGGACTGTCTCAGTTTGCCATCTCTCTTCAGAGCGG
>VZUI01046033.1:0-59543 GCA_013401135.1 Cettia cetti | reverse complement strand
CAGGCTGGACACTGGGGCTGGAGCAGCCTGGGACAGTGGGAGGTGTCCCTGCCATGGCAGGGGTGGCACTGGGTGGGATTTTAGGTCCCTGTCCACCCAAACCATTCTGTGGTGCTATGACTGACTCTCTTACATCAACACTTCACTGTGGCTCTGAAGAACAAAGTAATCCCTGGGAAAATTCAATTTCAACTGAGTCACAGGGAGCTAATGCACACTTTATTATAACATACACTTTGCTGTGCTTTGGGATGCTGAAAGATAATACAGGTTTCGGGAAATTTAGTACTACCTGCTTAAAAAAAAAAGAAAAAAAAAAGAAAAAAAAAAAAGACTTAAAGGAATTCTGCTCAGCCTTAATTACACCACACAGCTCTAATGCTGCGATCAGCCAGAGCCAGATCCAATAAACCCTCCACCCGGCTCCTGCACAGCGACCTGCGTGAACCTGACTCTTTCCCTGGGCTTCCAGCCCAGAAGCGAGATGGAGTTTTTATTTAAGCCATAACGCCTCAACTTTCCCCGGCAGCGCATCCACCCTGAGCGTGTGGGTCCAGCGGGGCTCCCGGGGGAACCGCCGCCGCCGCCAGCGGAGCATCCCCGGCGCCAGCGGGCCCCGCTGCGCCCGGAGGGGCCGGGCAGGGCCGGGCCGGGCTGGGCTGGGCTGTGCCGGGCTGGGTTGGGCTGTACCGGGCTGGGCTGTACGGGGCTGGGCTGTACCGGGCTGACCTGTACCGGGCTGTGCTGTACCGGGCTGGGTTGGGCTGTACCGGGCTAGGCTGTACCGGGCTGGGGTGTGCCGGGCTGTGCTGCGCCGGGTCTGTTGTACCGGGCTGGGCTGTACCGGGCTGTGCCAGGCTGGCTTGGGCAGTGCCGGGCTGGCTTGGGCAGTGCCGGGCTGGCTTGGGCAGTAGCGGGTTCTGCTGTACCGGGCTGTGCCGTGCCGGGCTGGGCTGTGCCATGCCGGGCTGTCCAGCCCCGGGGCGGTGAGGAGCGCTGAGGAGCGGTGGGCGGGAGATCGCGCCGGGCCCGCCCCGCCGCCGGCAGCGCGGCCAGCGCCGCTCCAGAAGAGGCGCCGGGAGCCGCGGGAGCCGCAGGATTACGGCGCTGGCTCCGCGGGGAAGGGCAGCGCCGCGGCGGCTGGAAAGGCTCGGCTGCAGGTGGGCAACTTCGGGGAACAAAGTTGGGCAGCGGCTGAGGGGGGCGCCGAGCCCCCCGCATCCCTCGGTGGGGATGAAGCGGGCACCGGGGACACGGAGACGGCTGCCGGTGCCGCGGGAGGGTCCCTGCCGGGCTGGGAGATGCAGCGCCAGGCACGGGCGCTCGGTACGTTCCGCTGTCAGCCTGGGAGATCCTCGCTGGTGGCATTTGCGAGGCTTCTCGCCTGCCTGCAGGGAGCTGCTGTCCCCCCGCGGTCCGCCTGCCCCGGGGGCGAGGGCTCCGCCGGGCGCCCGTGGCTGCCCCGGGGGCTGGGGATGCGCCCCGGCTCCGGCAGTGCCGGGGCGTGCGAATGCTGCTGATCTGAGCGTTTGCACGGGGTTTGGGCTTTTTTCCCTCCCCTAGGATTGTTCTGAGCCTGGAGTTGCTCAAGTTCTAAAGCTGGGCGGCTCTGGCTTTGCTTTTAATCAAGTGCTAATTGTCTCAAACACGAGAAGGCGCGTACGGGAGCTCGCCCCCAGCTCTGGTGTTGGTGGGGATCTGGCGTGTTGGTTTGAAACAACCAAGCCCCGCATGACGCCAGTGAAAGCTCGTTGAAAAACCTTTTCTCTTTTCCTCTCGAATGAGAATTTCTCTCTTTCTGCACGTCCCTCGCGGCCCGTGGGGTTTGGCGGGGTCCTGGCGATCGCGGAACTTTGCCGTCAGCCGAGTTCAGCGGTGGCTCGGCACAGGCGCTGCCTCCGCTCCCCGAGCAGCCCCGGCAGGGTTCGCCTGCTCCGCTGCTCCTTCTCTAAGCACTGCTCCGCTGCTCCTTCTCTAAGCACTGCTCTGCCTTCTCTCTTGCAACTTTTATGCTTGTGGTTCGTACCTGGCTGGCTGCGAGCTGCCGGCGTCCCCTGCATCGTGATGTGTGACCTTGTTGCCGATGCAGCGTGGTGCCTGGCTGTGGTTAACCCAAATCCAAGCACCATTTTGTTAGGGAATCATCCAGCAATAGGCTTGGGTGGGAACTGGTTGGTCAGCATTACCTTACTGGTGCCACTGACACACGCACAGAATCAATGCTGATTTTTAGCTATCCTCAATGGGCGTGTTTTGCACGAGGGGAAAGAATGTCAGTATTTTTATTGTGAGTGCAAAAAATCAAAACCGAGACCTTATGAACAAGAAACTTTCCAAAGTATTCACTGCTGTATTTTGCAAGAGAAACTTGAACTCTAGCTTAAGCTGCATGCCAGGCTTGTTCAGTGATGTATTTTTTCAACGTAGGTGGGAAATGATGAACAAAATGCTAAAATCAGGAATGGAAATACTGAACTTGTAAGCACTGAAAGTGTGTTACTACCCCATGTGGAATTGTTCCAGAAAGTTGTTTATTATGCAGAGAGACTTCCCATAGTAATCTGGCAAATGCATTTGTGAAAGCATTTGAGGGGAGTGACTGGTGGAGGTGTTTAACTCTTGCCAAAATGCTGCTGAGGTGGTGTTGGGGCTGCAGCTGAAGGCACAGAGGGCTGTGAGCTCTGTCCTGCCACGCTGGCTCTTCCCTGCTCCTCGGGGCTCCCGCAGCATCCACGCTCCTTCTGCTTCTCTCTCTTACTCCAGCATTCCTTGCGCTGCAGGGGATGGAGGAACTGCAGGTTTGGAGCTGCAAGCAGTGCTGTTTTCTGGGAATAAACCAGTGGGAGGTGCTGCTCGGAGCACAGGATCTGGCAGTGGCAATGGGGATTTTCCAGAGTGGGTTTTGTGGTTGGCACCTCAGTCAATAGAACAGGTAGGGTTTGTCTAGCTGATCTGAAGCTTGTGGTTTTTTTCTGTGTTAAAGAAGTTAAACCGCTGGGTTTTGGGGGGTTTGAAGCTGCTGTGGGGTGGTGACCAGCTCTGGTTGGTGATTCCTGTAGCTCTGTCACTCACTCAGCTCCAGTGCTGGTGACCTCAGCTGGGGTCTTGTCCAAAAATCCAAGCATGCATCCAGCTGCCTGCACACCCTGCAAATCCTGGAGCTGGCTGTGATGCATGGACCTGCCTAAACAACTTGCTCTTTAAATTCCTAAAGATCACATCCCCGTAGCTAAGGAGCAATGCCACATTTTCCTGTCACTTTCCAGTGATGCTTCTGTTGGAGTTTCCACCCACAAACAAATGCTTCCAACCACTTGTGCAGGGGCGGTGGTTTTGGTTGTTTGTTTTTTTTCTGAGCAAGCCTCGCTGTCTTTGATGTTGTTTATGTTGTTATGGTGTTTCTTGTGGGAATTTTCCTGTTGCAATGCCACAAGAACATCTTAATGTTGTTGTGGTACAGCAAGAGGAGGTTTCTGCAAATAGATTCAATCTTTTTACTGTTCTTCCTGGAAGAGGCTGAGTCTTAAAAGTGACATAAGCCAGTGGTTTTATATGTATGGAAGTGATTATCAGGATTTACTTTGATACCAGAAGACTCAGATTAACTGCAGTCTGCAAACAAGATTTTTTTTTTTTTTTTTTTTGTGTATTTACAGTGGTGTGAGGAGTGTCTGAGCAGCCAGCAAGCCCTGCAGGGACAGGGAAGGTATTAGTGACTGGGGATGAGTGGGGCTGGGTGACAGCATCCCTCCTGACTCTGGATGGCTTGAGAAATAATTACAAACCTGGTCTTGGTTTACTAGAAAATCAAGGAAAGGGGAAAGTTTGTTCATCTGTAAAGTAATTTTTCATCCTTCTTGGTGCTCAGCTTGGAGCTGGGTCTGTCCTGCTGTGCTGTCAGATCCATAACCTCCCAATTCCTGTGGGGAAAGCAGGGAGCAGTGGGATGCATGCACGAGATGCAAGTGAGGAGAAATTGCTTTTTCAAGGGACTTGTGTGATGCAGGCATTGCTTAAGCTCCTGTTGTGCATGGGTGATGTCAAGATGGATTAAATGGCAGGATACCCTGAAATTGACTTTTTTTGAAAAACCTTAGGAACTTCATGTTTTGGTTCTTCAAAACTGAATGTGCCACAGGAGCTGGCCCTGGAAATTGACTTGCAATTCTTTTTTCGGGTGTTTTCATTTGTTTGTTTTGTTTTTGCAGCTCTACAGCTGAAGTTTCCCACTCTCAGCCAAACCAGGGCTAGTTCAGTCAGTGATTATCCTATTGAAAGATAACTGGAATGCAGAAAAATGAAATTGAAGAGCTGTAGTTCCCTCCTGTGCCAGCATCTCCACCTTTGATTTAGTGAAGCTGTTTAGAATTGTTGCCCAAACTTTTCAGTGGAGATTTGATAGTCTACACTTTATAGGATGTGGTATAGGAAAAAGAATTACAGGAAAAAATTAAAAAATTATCAGGGATACTTTGTAATGTGCCTTAACCGGGAAAAGATGAGGTAAAGTCTGCAGGTTTGCATGAGCTGAGAAGGACTTTCCTGATTCAGAGCTCCAAAAGCCTCACAGTTCTCTTGTGCACTGAGACAGATGAAAACCAGATCAGAGTCGATGCCCTTTCAAACAGAAATGTATCCACGATTGGATTGAGGTAACAGAAGTTGGAAGGGGGGAAAAAAACCTTTGAGCTTTGACTACAGTCAAATGAAATTTACTGAATATAGATGTATTCTTTTAATGTGCTGTCTAATACAAAGAAAAAAACTTAATACAGAGAGGAGTTCAAAAATCTTATGGATCCTCAGTCTTCTTGATTGAGTGAAGAGTGAAGGGGATGAGCAGCTGATGAAATAATGGAGTTAGTTGGTATTTTATTAGCGTAAAGTTAAAAGCTCTGTGTTGAAATTTGGTGTGAGAAAATACCAGTTGAAATGCAGGTCATAGTTTTTATAGCATAGGCTTTATTTTTTAAGTTTTATACTCCTAAAATTTCACTTTTTAAATGTAATAAAGTATAATTATATTCCTTAAAATAAGTAATACTTTCATTTGGCATAGCTAATGTGGGAGTTTTTCCCAAATTGTAACATCCAGGTATTTTTCTCTTGAAAATTTTATCTGTTAATTAACGCAGAGAATAATTAATTAACTGGCAGAGATGTTGCACTTCCAGCTGGGAGGAACAGCAGTGGGAGCTACTGAAGTTCTGCTCAACCCTGGCCAATCCCACCTGCAGCTGGTGCTCTTCTGGAGAAACTCGTTTAATGGGAACAGCCAGGATTTGAAACCTGGACATGTGTTTTAGTGTTTTCTTAATCCTGATTGCACGCAGGAGGAACTTTATCTGTGTCTGACTGAATCATGGAGTGTTTCAAATCTGCACTGCAGAGCTGCCAGGCTGGGGGGCTCCCAGAAAATGAGATTTGGGCTGTAAAAGGCTTTGGAGTGAGTGATGAGAGGAAGAGAAAAGCAGGGATGACCAGACTTGTCTGGGGGGTTCTTTTTGTCAGCCAGTTCTTGGTTGCTGGGAAATCCAAATAATGCATTTCTGACTGCAGTTTGAAGGGGAGGCACTGACTGTGGTGGTACGGAGTGAAGGAATAGGTGGGAGCAGGAAGGAGCTGAAAAAAAATCTTGGTGGAAGTGAAATCTGACTTACAAGACAGTGCCACCAACCTCCCTGGGGAGCCTTGTGCTCCCTGCTATGCTGCAATTCCAGCAGCTGAGGATGGAGCAGGGCTCCCTCATGGGAGTGTGAGCAGCTGTCTCTGCTTTCCTGATCCCAGATTATTTGCAGGACGAGTCCAGAATGGCTGAACTGGTTCAGTCCCTCCTCCACACCTGGTTTAAATGAAGTAAACGAGATAAAGCTGTTTTCAAGCCTAGGAAGTCACTTGTGTTGTACACAAAGGGAGCTGCAGGGTCCAGAGCTGCTCTGAGTGAGAGATGATGGGCACAGCACTGCAAGAGGCACCAGGTATGGGCAGGTCTATTCCTACAGATTTATTCCTATATCCCATTCCTTTGGTGTTGAGGTACATGGTTGAGGAAAGACACGCTTGTACATTGAATTTTAACAGAGAAGTGAGAAGTCTTGAATTTGACTGTAGTTTTGGAACTGTGGTTTGAGCCTTGTTGTAAATTTATGGTTAAATCCATATTCCTTTCCACCAACATTATAAGTGGTAATGAGCTACCCTGGTATTAACTATTCTAAAAGCACTCCTCTCACTATTCCTGTTTTTTTGTGACTGACTCTTTAAAAAAATAAATCCTACTGCTTTTCTAGCACTGCTGAAATCACAGTGCCATGTTCCTGATGTGGGAAGCATATTTCACTTCAATAGGCCTTGACAATTCTGAAGAGTATTACTGCTCAACATGTTCAGGCCTTTTGTGAAATGTAAAATACAATAAATTACAGCTGTTTGTAGCTGTAAACCTCTCGTTGGAGTAAACTGGTGGGGAAAATTAACTGGTTTTCCACAGTCTGGCTTAATGTGAAGCATGTCCAGCCTCCCTTTTGCTTGTGCTGAGGTCAGGACAGTAATTTCCAGTGTACTGCAGTACTTGACTACATAAGGAGCAATTCCTGTCTAATCCAATCCAGGGTGGATCAGTAAATGATAAATTCTGTTCAGCTTGCAAGCATACAGATTTTCATAGTTCATTTGCAGAAGGCTCACACGTCTCTGCATTTGAAGGCATTCCATTTGTTGAAGTTGGCATCTCTTAGCATTCCTGGTAAAGTGTGCAAGATGAAAAATACTCTTCTAATGACATATTACTGTGGAGTATTTTCTAGGGAGAAACCAGCAAATTCAGCCAGTGTGGCTGTTAAAGAATCCACTGTTTATTTCCCTGGATATTGCAAAATATTTTGATTTTGTCTGACTCCTTAAAGCTCAGTGCAGTCACCTGGATGTGTCTGTCCCACCTGTCCATCTGTCCTCTTGCTTGCTTTCTAAACCCATGAAAACAGGGTCTGTTTTTGCCAGACTGGGGGGTGGGATATTTGATTTTTATGAGGTGCTGGAACAGGTAATAACCCTTGGTGTGGTCCTGGGTGGTGCAGTTTTCACATCAAAAAGCTCATGACTAAAATATCAACGTTCCTGTGATGACTTTTTCTTTGTTCAATAGGAAATTTTTGGTGCCTGCTGCTGCAAGTGTGGTGCAGATTGTCGTGTGGGCAAAGCAGAGTGGGAGGAGAGCTCTCTGCAGCACCCTGGGTTATTTATTTATCATCTCAGCCCAGTGTGTTGGTGTAGGTTGTAAATGACAATAAAAAGAAAAAGGCTGTAGATGCATGTTTGCTTTGCCAGGGTAATTTATAAAGCAGGCTGTAATTGGGAACATTTCTGCCAGGTCACTGCTTGACCACCAGCACCTCTTTACCTCTGGAGTTTGTGTGCTCCAGCAACAGGCTGCTGGACAATTAAATAATAACAGTGACCTTGTTTTCACTTTTTAAAAACAAATGCTCTAAAGGAACAGGATGAAGAACCATTAGCATCTGCCCTGGTATAGGTGCCTTCCTTTCCACTCTTAAGATCAGTAGAAGACCCCAGGTTTCTATGGTTTGTAATCCTTCAGCTGCATCAGTTGAATATTTAAGTGCATGTTTTTAGCAGTGTGCACCTCCTTTGGATGAGGATTTCTGGATGCTGCAGAGCTTTGTGTGTGTGTGTCGGTGGTGTATGAAAAGCATCTGTTTGCACACTGAGCTTTCCACCCCACAGAAAATATTTTGTTGTTGTAGATTCAAGATTTCATCATTGATCCTAAGAGAAGGAAGGTGTACCTCGATTTGCTTGCCCTAATGTCTTCCTGCTAAAAGTGGTTGAAATTGGCTGGCTAAATTCATGCTGAAAACTTTAGTTTTGTGTGTTGGAGTGGAATTCCACTTTCCCTGGACCTGTCCTAGCCTAGGGCTGTATTCACAGCCCCCAGGAGTTCTGTGCCATCATTGCCTGGCTCCAGGGGAAAAGCACTTAAATGGGTTTTTATCCTTCTGGACAAGATGAGGGGCAGCTGCCCATGTGTATCCCTTCCCATTCTTGGGCTTTGACTTGTTTGTTTTCTCCTCTTGACTAAGCAAGAGTTAGCTTTTGTCCTAGATGGAGCTAAATTAATACAAACCAGAATTCTTTCCTTCTTCTCCCCCATTTTTGAGGGGCTGCATTCTCACACAGCACTACTCCTCTCACTGATTTTATCACATCTTTCCTGGTCTGAAAATCCTGCTGAAATTATAGTGGAAAAAGCAATGAAGCCTTACAGAGGACTGGCAAACAGTTTGTAGAATCAAATGCAGTTCTTGAAGGGGTTGCATACACATTGTACTTTTCCTTTTAGTTGTGGAGCTTAATCCGTTTCTAGATCTTGCAGTGTTTCAATTTCTCACTATAATTTTTGTAGCTGTTTGATTTTGAATCTCACTTTGTCTATTTTTGCTATTGCTGCAGAAAATAAAAATCGCTGTGGCCCTGCTAAAGAGCAGTGTTTGTAATGCTTTAAAAGCTGTGGTTTGTAGTCTCCTGGAGCATCTCTTTTCCTCCATAAGCTTCAAATGTAAACAGAAGAGGTGTTACATCTAACGGTGCTGTTCTTCTGTGGCTGTTAAATGAAGGATAAGTACAGATTTCCGCTCTCTTCTCCTGGAATAAGAGGTTGTGGATTTTGCTTGGTGCTTTTTCTGTGATTCACAGGCTGAGATCCCGAGATTAGAAAGTCCCAGTGTTTCATCAGGTGCACTTGGAGGCTGGAAAGTTGTTCTGGAGATCTGTCTTCCTACAAAACAGCTGAAATGAGTGGGACCCTGATGAGGAAATGCCCCATCCTCTGCAGAAGCACAGCCCTGACCCTGTGTGTGACACCACTGGAAGTGGTCCTGGTGGCATTTGGTGCCTCTCCAGGAGGCACTGAGGTGAAAGAAAGGACTTTCCCAAGCTTTTTTCATGATTTCTTCAGTTCCCAGCTTGGATGGAACTTAATCAACCCTGCTCTAAGTCCCTAAGGCTTTACCTTGTCCCTATCCTGTCCCATAAACACCCTTGACGAGGCCCACTGTGGGTTGATGGGTTTACTTCCAGGTTGATTTCCATGAGGAATCTGAACAGCCCTCAGTGGGTGTGAATGGCTGCAGTGTTTGTACTCCTTTGTGAAGCTCTTCTGCTTGCAAAAGTACCAGCACAAAGAGGCTTCTTCACAGTCAGGCTCCACTTAGAAACGTGAAATAATCTCTGGCTCAGTAGCTCTGGGCTTACTGTGCCATTCCCCAAGCCTTGCAAGGGAAACATCAAGGAAAACAAACTTGGAACTCATCTCCTTTACTGAACTGTACCTGACTTCTCCTGGACAGATTTTTTTTTTTTTTTTGGGAGGGGACTTGTGGGTTTTTTTGCTTCTCTCCTTGGTCAGGGGGCAGAATGGCTCCTGAAGTGTCTGTCCCAAGCATAACTTTTACCTGAACACCGTTTCCATCACTTGCTGGATGTTCTCCAGAGTTAAGGAAGTTGCATAAGCTCCTTATCTGGAGCTAAGCAGCTTAAGGAAGGTGCAAAGCTCCAGCACCTCGTGCTTTCTCCTGTTGAGCTGCCTCAACAGAGTCCTCCTCTCTTCCCCCAGCGTCTGAACACCCTGATGTTACAGACTTTGATAACCTGCACAGTTATCTCCTCCTGCCTCCGTGTCACCCTGAAAGAACAAAAAGCTCCCAGACCTTTGTGTAGCTGTGGGTACAGAATGAAAACGCATCAGTAAAATGTGTGAAACTGGTGGAAAACAGTGCTGAGGCTTGGGATTAAATCTGGACTTTTCTCCAGTCTGTTCTCGTTCTGAGGTGGACTCTTGATTACCTAATGCAGAACAGGAATCAGTTCTGATCTGGGTCATTGAATCCCTTTAATTTCTCACCTGGAACCTGCTGCCTTTTTGAGAACCTTGGGCATTGTCACATTTCATTTTTTCTACGAAAAAACTTCTATAAATGTCTCAAACTTATCCCTAATGTCATCAACATACTTCCCCTTGGTGTCTGAGGATGTTCTCTGTCCAGCAGATAATAGTTTAGAGTGACATTTTTAAGAGAACCAGGCTTGGAATTTTTGTTTGAAACATACATACGGAACTTAAAAATTACTTATTTTTTTTCTGTGCGGATAACCTAGGAAAATCAGGAGAAGGAAAATAGCCTCCTCTGTGCTGATGCCCCTTTACAATATTGGAACAAAGGCCATCTTCTCCCAGCCCTTGGCTCTCTGCAGCAGGGAGAGAGGAATCTGCAGTTCCTCTGGATTTTCAGAAAAAAAATTGGAAATGCATTATTCCCCAGAATAAGCACTGTGGACAGTTAAGTGCCTGTAATTCTAATGCAAATTTCTTTTAATTCTAGATTGGTAAATATCCACATTTTTCTTTTCCAAAAGGCTCGGCAGCTTTTCCAATAAGCCTAATTAAAGGTGGTAATGGACATTCCATTCTCAGATTGATTTATTCCTGTGCAAAGTGATTTGAACTGGTTAAATGGCACCTGTGAAAAGGGGCTGAGATACAGGCAGGGATGGCAGCAGAGAACTGATGTGGTTTTCTTACTTTCACAAAAGAAATGTTAATGTTGCACTGATGGAAAAGCCATTTACTCCTGCCTTTTGTAAAGTTTAACTCATAATGAACTTATAGAGAATGCCAGAATGATTTGGGTTGGAAGAGAGCTTAAAGGTTGTTCCATTCCCTGCCATGGCAGGGACACCTTCCACCCTCCCAGGCTGCTCCAAGCCTTGTCCAGCCTGGCCTTGGGCACTTCCAGGGATCCAGGGACAGCCACAGCTGCTCTGGGCACCCTGTGTGTGCCATGGCCTCTCTCCAGACGCAGCAAACTGCAGTTCTGGGCACACTTTTTATTTGTTATTTATCTGGTTCCTTGCAAACCCTCCTGAGGGGTGCCTTGTTCTGATAAATTCCACGAGTTCTCTTTGCATAGTGTGGAGGATTTCTAAAAAAAACCAGCCCTTTGTTTCACTGGGATATGTTTTACATACCTGAGACTTTTCTGGCTAAAAGGAGTTGGTACTTCTAGAAACAAAATCCCAGCAAGGCTTTATCATCAGTTGGCAAAGCTCTGTCATTGTGTTCTTCCTCTTCACAGTGTCCAATATATGGAGATCCAATTAATATTATAGGAAAATGAAAGAAGTCTTGAAAGTCTCCTTTAATATTAGGCTTTGAAAAAACCCTGCTTCTCTGATTCTTTGTGGTCAGGTGAATTTAATGGTCTGCTTAGTTAAAAAAAAAAAATAAGCTAAAGGCTCCAAAAGCCTTTTTGAATTAAAATTCTTTTTTATGAGTTAAAAACACACATTGTAGGCACAGCTTCAAGTACTCTTGTGCATGTTTTTTTTGTAGATGAGTTTATACTTTGTTCTTGCATTAATGGCACCACTTCAAGCCAGGCACAATGTGTTCCTCAAGGCTCTGATTTTCACTCTTGCTCTCCGGTACAATGAAGGATGCAGAAGTGTCCCAAATATTTTAGCAGCTGCAGCATCTTTTGGGCCATGTGTAACAGATGTGACTACTCAAATTCCACATTCAGCTTGGAATAACTTCTCCCTGTGAGGAGGATGAGAACCCATCCAGTATATGTGACACACACACAAATATCCATTCTTCAGGCAGCATCTTCCCTCCTGATGATGGTGACTCCAGAAAAATGAAATGCAGAAGATCTGGGGTTCTCTGTGAACATCTGGAAAGAGTTAAGAGATGCTGCCCCTAAATCTGAGAGGCTTAGGAAGAAATATTAGGTAGGACTGTGCTTCAGCACAGAAAAATACAGATTTAGTGGTGGATTGAATTTATGTAGCACATCTCTGGTCTCTGTTTATAAAGGACCTTTGGTGTCTTCTGGCCTTTTCCTTTCCTGGCTCAAAACACAGGACTGCTGTTAAGCCATATAAACAGTTTCCACTCTGTGCTTTAAATCAAGGTGCTAGTGGATCTTGCTAGAGGGAATAAAGCAGCTTTGTGTGCCTGTAGCCCACTGCAGAAGGGCTGAGCTCTCTGGTTCAGTGGGTTTATTGGTTTTTAAAGAATTATGAATTTAGTTTGAGGTCATTTCTGGAAAAGCACTTTCTCTTGGTCTGCAGTACACGATTAATGGTGAGAGCAACGCCAAGTGCATTAAGACATGAAGTGAACCTTGGAGATCTGAAAGAAAAACAGCATCTTCTCAGGCCTGGGGCTTGCTGCTGCTTTCCTGTTAGACATGCTGCAAAAGAATTGTTACTCTCTAAAAGAAAGTGATATTTGGGAAGTGGAGCTTTTTGGTTAGTAAAGCTCCCAGTGTAGCTTTTCTGGAGTTGTACCTCAAACTCACTTTGGTGTCATAATTAAACTCACAGCAATATCATCATCATCATGAAATAAAGCTCCTGAACCTCAAAATTGAAGTTTGTGCTTGTTTCTCCATCCCCCTCCATGGCCCCTCTCTGCACCACCCTTCTGCAGATTTGTTTTCCTGCCAGGGCAAAATGCCAGGGTTCTTCCTATTAACCTCTCTCCCCATCTCCTTTTCTTTCCATGTTTTTCAGACCTTTGTCAGACAGAGGTTTCCTAATTTGGATTTAGTTCCTAAGTCAAGAAATTGATTTTTTAGTTCTTTAGATACTCTTAGGTTCATCACCACTGAATGTTATCTCAGTGTAGCTCTCTGCTCCTTCCAGTTTTGTTTGGGTTTTTGGTACTTTTTTTTTTTAAAACCAAAGATGTCAAACTTGCCCAGCAAAGCCAGTGGAGTCATTATCACATCTAACCTTGTACTGATATTTAAAGAGATCTTGTTAAGTAATTTAAATACTTGGTTGTCTTTTTTTCTCCCTGAAAGAGAGGCCTCTTTACATGGGAAGGATAAAAGAGGTGTTCCACAGTTGTTTGGCTGAAAAATCTGGTTCTTTCTTTACTGCTTTTGGTGGATCAGCTGTATTTGCATGCATTAATCTTGGGATGGGCTGTAATACTCATCTTTTAATGTCAGTGGAAGAAAAGCCAATGGAATTTAACCTCCTATTTCTGCTCTTTCCAAATTATGGTCTTATGCTGAGACTCATTCTCCTGAAGACCCAAGGAACAAAGATACCCAAATAATAATAATATCCAGATTGTAGAAAACTGAGATGAACTTCCCTTTCCTTTCCATCACAGGGGTCTGGGTACTGGCCTCTTCCAGCAGTGAGTTAATGAAGCAAATGTCTCTAAACTAATGCTGGAATGAAGTGGATTAATGAAGGGGAGCAGGGGTATGGACAGCAAAACACAGAGAAAGTGAGGAGTGGGAGGAGATGGTGATTGTTAAAATGAAAATAATAATTGAAAAAATATTCTGTGTTATTAATATTAGCTGTTAAATGGTTTGATTCTCTTGCTCTCCTGTCATGTGCACCCAAATCAGCCCCACTCATCCCCTGAACACCTGCAATGGTTTTCTCATGGTCTCCTGTGGGTTTTGTTCTGCCTCCTGGTTGAGTGGTTTTTTCTCTTACAATCTCAGTTTTTGATTAATATCTGTGCTACTGGTTTGAAATTTGGCTGAAATGCAGTATTCAAGTTCTCAGGCAATGTCTCATAGCTTCCTTTGTCAAAAAGAAAAGAAACTTTTTCATAAAAATATTTGAGCATTTTACTCCTATTCATAAGAGAGGAAACTCTCTCAGACTGAAGAACTTTTCAAGTGAAACTTCATAGACATCAATGCAGATTAAGCTGCCTTGGTCTCAAGTAGGTAGAGGTAGAAGGGGGGGAAAAAAAAGTGCTGAAATGGGTTCAGCTCTAACCATTCAGCTGTGACTTTGAGCTTTTCTTTCCTTTCACATCAGTGCTCTGCTGCAGGGGATTATTTTCCTGCATGTGACTTGGAGGGAGATAATCACAGACAGGATAGATTAAGGGTACCTGTGGCCATATCTCCCAAAGCTCAGTTCCTTGCTGAAATTGGTGAATATTTCTATCAAGCTCCTCCATTCCCAGGCTACATATATATATATATATATATTTGAAAAGAATAAGAAAAAGCTAGCAAAGCTATATATGAAATGTAAATTTCACTTTTTTTTTCCTTTATTCCTCTTGTTTGCTTCCCTGCTTGAAGCATCCATCCCCTTTTTCTCTCTTGCTTTATTACTGTTTGAGAATGACTTGTTCTTTTGTGATTAAACAGACAAAACATCTCCTTAGCTGTTGCATGTTGGGCTGTAAACAAATGTGATGCTGAAGCATCAATTTTATGTCAGCTTTGGTCTGGGGAGTTTAACTGGTGTTGGTCAGGAAGAAACAAATGTGTAATACAATAATAAAATATCAAATTCACACCATGTGTAGGATCCATTTAGAGGACAATTATCTGCCTTTCTGTCATGTAATACATTTATTTGTTTGAGTTTTTGATGGATTAGACTCTCTAATGTTAAAAACCTGAAATCAACTCATATATCTGCAGGGCAGTAGGGAAAGGCTGTCCTGTCTTGCTCCGAGTAAATTGGCCAGAAAAGCCTGCATTAAAATGCATTATTAAAGAGTTTAAAATCTGCAATCTTGGAGGATTTTTCTATTTAAAAGCCTGGTTGAGGCCAGGGCTTTGTGGGAAGCCCCAGTGCCATGGTGGCATTTGGTTGGGATAGGTGCAGGTTCTCATCTTCGCATCTGTTAGGAATTCTTTTTAATTTCTAGTGGGACAAAGCAGTAACTGTACTGCTTTTTTCTGGAAAATTCCTGGCTGATGCAGTGCACAGATCATGTTTTAAGGTTGCATTGGGTGTTTTAAGGTTATGGTGGTGTATGGGGGATTTCTTCCTGTACTGGGTTGATCATAGGACAAAAACACCATTTAAATGGAATAAATTTTCTTGTAGGCACTTGAGCATTAATGGGACCTGGAAGGAAGAAAGAGAGGGTGAGAAGGAAGAGATTTTTCTGCCATTCTCTCTTTAGTATACGTCTCTATATCTCTCTGTAAATATGTGTGTTATGTATGTGTAGGTAGCACACATTTTACTGCTTAACCTAAAAAAGTCTCTAGAGTTTTTCAATCCCAAAGTGTCTGACTGTTTAATCTGTCAGCTCTAAAGGTATTCAGCACAGAATGGTTTTTCTCATATGTTGCAGTTTAAATTGTCAGTGTCAGGGAAGTTTAGTGGGTTGGAAATGTTGTTTCTGTCTGCTCAGATGGAATTTGGGTTTTTCCTGTAGTGAGAGGGACCTGGCAGGCTGGAGTGCTCATTTTGATGAGCATTTTTGGGACTAAGAGCAACACTAGGGAGCTCTGAAAAATCAAAGTAACTTCTTAGGAGAGGTGAAACACAGGGCCCTGCTGATGCAAATTTTGGTACATTTGGATGTTGGGAGTATTTCTGTGTTGAATTTTACATTCTTACAAGTTGCAGAATAATATTGTCACTCCACTTTTCAAGTGGAGTGTCTGTGTCACTGTTTTGTGGTGTTTAATGGGCTGTCTATGGTTGGGTTTTGTTGTTTCATTTTTAATTGGTTTCAAATCTTTGTGTTGGGAGGGAGTTGAGGACAGGCTTGTGTCTGATTATTTGTTCCCTTTATTCAAGTGCTTGCTGCCTGTTGTCACTTTGCTCCCTGGATGCCTCAGTTCAGGAGCTGCCTGAATTTTGCTTTCTGGGATTTGAAGCCCGTCTCAGGTGTAGGATCTTGTCCTATCCTGTGATTTTGATTACAGATAAAAGGGAGAACAGCACATTCTAGTTAAAAAAATACTTGATGTTGATGGCTTTACCAGTGGGCTGTAGCATCATTGGAAATTCAACAGCCTCTAAATTTTTGATGAAGAGGGAACTGCTGACAAATTGCTGCAGGTGACCCTTGGAGCCAGGGCAGCCAGTGTGGATCAGCATTCCTGGGGATCCGTGCATCTGTGGGTGTTAATTCCAGCTGGGACACCACGAGAGGCACGGATCAACTTTGTTCTGGCCAAGGAATATCAAAGTGGAATTATGTATGCAGTGGAAAATGATGAGTTTTTATTGGGGCAACCATGCAGGATGAAAGAGGCTTTTGAAGTTGTGATTTGTAGTGGATGGAACTGAAGGTGCTCGGAGAGAAATCCTGGGATTTGTGCCTCACCAGAGATGGGGCTGGGAGTGTTGATAAAGACTCTGGACTCGGGAGTGGGGAATGGAGCACACAAATATCCTGGCCTGATCCTGGCAGGAAAGGGGGGACTCTGCCCCTCTCAGGGGAGCCCCACCTGCAGAGCTGGCCCAGCACAGGGAGGAGCTGGAGCTGCTGCACAGAGCCCAGAGGAGGCTCCAGGGGGATCAGAGGGATGGAGCAGCTCTGCTGGGAGGAAAGGCTGGCAGGGCTGGGATTGTTCACCTGGGGAGGAGAAGCTTTGGGCTCACCTCACTGTGGCCTGCCAGGACCTGAAGGGGATACAGGAAACATGGAGAGAGACAATTCCCAAGGGATGGAGGGACAGGACACAGGGAAAGGCTTCAAACTGGCAGAGAATGGGTAGATGAGGTATTGGGAAAAAATTGTTCCCTGTGAGGGTTCTGAGGCCCTGGCACAGAGCAGCTGTGGCTGCCCCTGGATCCCTGGCAGTGCCCAAGGCCAGGCTGGGCACTGGGGCTTGGAGCACCTGGGACTGTGGGAGGTGTCCCTGCCATGGCAGGAGGTGAAATTGGGATGATCTTTAAGGTCCCTTCCAACCCATTCTGATTCCAATGGTCACTCTTCAGGGACTAAGAATTGACTCAGCAGCAGCATCTCCTGCATCCCGAGGCTCCCTGTGCTCCTGGCAGTGAGTCCTGGCAGCCCTGGAGAGTTTGGAACACAAATCCAGACACTGGAGCCATTCCTCTGATGGAAATGAAAATCAGGTCTCACCCTTTCCCCCCGCTGCAGCTACACGAGCCAGAGTTCACCCAACTTCATATTTGATTTTTTAAAATTCCAACAGCTCTGATTTATTTATCATAATTCTCGAGCCCTACGTTATTTTGAAGTGATTTGTGACACGCTGTCATGTGGGTTCACAGAATTCCTGACCCCTGGAAGTACCTGTCTTGGGCTGCCTGGTTGAAGGTGATGACCCATAAATGTTATCAAAAGGGTGTCTGGAATTGCTGGGTCACAGGGGGAAAGCCTCAGGCATACAAAATTACAACAACAGGGGCCTGAAAATAACAGAGGAAATACTTGACTTGTGACAGGTCACTCTTCTGGGGGAAAAAAAAAATTCAAGTTGATTATTGGTGTAAAATATTGTTACTCCAAGAAAGGAAGAATTGATGGGTAGAGCACAGCTCATGTCATCAAGGGTGCATTGCAATTTTAATGTGTTTGTGTTAATCAGAATGGGTTTAAATGCACAAGTTTGTGCTCTCATTGCTTGGAAAGGCATTTAATAATTACTGAAGTATAGAGCAATGTATCTGTGCAGAGTGATAAATGGAAATATTTAAAGTAGCAGCTGAAGCTGGCTTTTGGCAGTGAGTGGTGAATATGAATATCTGCTTTTCAATTTTATTAGCAATTGTACAGAATCTCAAAATTTCCTTTGTGCTAAATACGCAAAATTCTGGGTTACCACAGGTAAAGAATTCTTCCCAACACACTGCAGCCTGAAAATATTTGTTTTTTAGCATCCTTCCCTCTTGTGTGTTTGGGAAGTACAGTTTTTTGCTGAAAGAATGTTTTACTTAGAGCCTGGTAGTGAGTTTGGTGTTAAAGTCTATGTACAGATGAGATAAAGGAGTTTTCCACAGCAGTTCAGTGTGTAGATATTTCACTAAGTAATGCAAAAAAGGGCAATAAAATTGTGATTTAATTCAATATCTGCATTTTGAATTTGAAAAATTAGCCTTCTCTATCAGTGTAACACCATCACTGCACCAACACCAAAAATAATTTCCAGGAACTGCATGAGATTTGGGTCACTGTGGTGGGAATTGGTCTTCAGTGTTTGTTGGGTGTTGAGTTGCTGTTGCTCCAGGCTTGCTAATTTTAAATTGTATCTCAAAACTGATTAAATTGCAGGAGTTTAAAGAGAGCCTGGTAAACATTTCCCAGAAAACTTTGGGAGGAATGGGAAGCTGGTTCTCCTGTGAAGTGTTCCCATGGGTGTCCCAGCATTGATTGATCTGAGCTGTCTCCACAGGTGCTGCAGAATAAAGATGCAGAGAGGCTCTCGAGTGGTTGGTGCAGAGCTGTGGAAGGTGATGGTCCTGAATCAGAGCAGGATTCCTGAGGACTTCAGGATAAATGTCACTCCTTAATTATTTTCTTTTTGCAACTGTGCTGCTTTTGTTGAGGTAGAATAACTCCCTGTGTTGAGGGCTGAGCTGAGCTGAAGATTTTTTTGGTGGTTTGGTGGTTTTTTTGAGGTGGCAGAGCTGCAGGTAGCGAGTTCAGAACAGCCTGCTGGTGTGTGCAGGGGCTGGGCTGTCGAGGGGAATGAGAGATAAAAGCAGAGATGCTCTGTGGCACTGGGTGTGCAGAGATGAGGATGTGGGGAGAGGGGGCATTCAATCACTACAAATGCTCTCTGCTGCAGTGGGAGAAGGAGGGACTGAAATAAGTTGCAGGGCCAGGGAGGATGTTCTGCAGAGCAGAGCCACCTGTGTGATCTGTGTTCAGGGAAAATCAGATCAAGTGCAGAGGATGGATGGGCTGGGGACCCTGCCTGAGAGTCGATAAATGCAGCCAGACAGGAGAAGTTGTAATAAAACTCTCCACAGAACAGTTGCTGCTTCTTCCATATTAAGCCGTTGTAAATTAATTTTGTATAAAACGATGCTTTTAACTAGGCCTCTGCTAATGGCACACTGGAGAGAACTTGAATCCTGCTCGGCGCTCCGTAATGGAGACGTTTCTGTGGACGTTCCTCGCTGGTTTTTGTGCTCTCAGCTTGGTCAGGAGGATTTGTGTGCTGTCAGTGCCCCTGCAGGGACAGGAGGCTGAGGAAGAGCCAGGGGCACCTCACAGGGGCTACCTGGGAAGCAGCTTCCTAATGAGTGGTGCTGCGGTGGAGCAGGGATCTAATGAGACCCCAGAGGAGTTGGAGCAATCACATTTTTTTCCTTGGAGCACCAACTTCTCTCAGGAACAGGCCACAGCATTGCTTAGCAGGTTTTTTAACTCTCTTCTTTGTCTTGCTGCTGTAGCTTTTAACTGGTCAATCCTTTTTGATTTACAGCCTTTCAGGTGCAGTGGATGTGTTTGTGTTTCTCTCAGAAGTGTGCTGCCACTGCTGGCTCTGTGCTGGTCAATATTGCCTCTGTGTTTTGTTTTCCAAAGCCTTTCCAATCTCTAACATGAATTTACTCTGATATCTTACTCTCCAGATCTGCTTGTGGATGATGTCAAATTGAATTAACTCTTTCCTTCCACTGGAAAAAAAATCCCTTCTAAGTTCCCTTCTTAAACTGGCACCATCTCTGCTTCAGTTCAAATAAGAGATACCAGATGGAATTTAGTAAATAATTAGTGGTCAGCTTGCCTGGATATTTGCAGATACCTTTAGCACTTTTGAGCTGGATTCATCTCAACACAGCCAGCTCCAATTAAACTGGGCTGTGTTGGTATACGAAGCAAAATCTAGAGATAACCTGGTATTAGAGAAAGATTGGCTCAATAAATCAGGTACAAATGGAGAGAATTACCAAAGGGGTTTAGTTCTCTTCCATGTGGGTTTTCAAAAGCCTGAAGATTGTAGCATTTTTCTAATTATTGTTTTATTGACCACGGAGAGGTAATTGTGGAGTTCCCATGCAAAACTGGAATATTTTCATTGTGGCCCTGGTGCCTTTCAGGCTTGGAGGAGGGACTGTAGGAGGCAGAGGCTCGATTCAGTGATGAGGGAAATTCCCAGCTCAGCTGTTTGCTCACTGAAACCAAGTGGATTGGGTCACTTTTCACAACTGCTGAGCTCATTTTGAGGGTAACCAGAGATGGATATCACTCCCCTCCCTGAAAAACAATAAAATGAGCTCTGCTTGAGCGTCTTGTGGAGTGTTCAGCACTTCATCATTTCGTGCTGTGCTGTGGAAACGACTTCAGCGTTAACTTTGTGTAAATCTCATCGTTTATCCAGATGAGGCCCTGGCACAGGTGCCCAGAGCAGCTGTGGCTGCCCCTGGATCCCTGGCAGTGCCCAAGGCCAGGCTGGACACTGGGATTTGGAGCAGCCTGGGACAGTGGGAGGTGTCCCTGCCATGGCAGGGTGGGAATGAGATGATCTCTAAGGTTCTTTCCAACCCAAAGAATTCCATGATTTTATGAGATTTTAATAATTCCCCTGCCTTAGCAAAGATGTTCTGACCTCTAGTGTCAGGACATCACTTGATTTTCTGTGCTGTGCTTTGTGATCAATACAGAAAAATAAGTTCTGGGTCTCCATAGCTCCCCTGAGTTCCAGGAATTTTTGATTAATTTAGACTCGATGACTCTACAAATTCCTCCTGCTCAAACTCCAGGTTTAAAATGAACTTACCAGCCAGCTCTGACAAGTTCCAGTTCTATATATAGAAATAAAAATTCCACCTTTAGGGAACTACTGCTTTTTATGTTTGACTTTGTGTAGTAAAAATTAAGATCACTGAATAAAATTACTGACTCTTGAACCTTTCCCAAACTTTTTTATTTCTTTCAGACATTCATGTGCATCACTTGCCATATTATATGATCTGAAAGCTCAAAGGGCTTGGAAGGCTAATTTTAAAGGAAAAAAATGAAGCTGAATTTTTTATATGTGTGTGCTTCCGTCCTACTTAATTTGTTTGTCTGGCAGTTTGGGTTGCTTTTTTTTTCCTGGATAATCGATTGTTTCCATCAAAAAAATGGTTGGAGCAACTCATGAGAATTGACTTTTCTCTTAAAGTTAAAGAAATAAATAATAAAGAAATGCAGTCTGGTAATTTTTCTTGGTGTTTTTCACACTACTTCTCAGCTTTCCATTTTTTTACTGCCTTGAAATAACTTTGGCCTCAAGAAACAGAGCACTACCTAATAATAGGAACCTTGCTGATTTAAAAAATAAATTTGTTTCATTTTGCATGTTCTGTGGCTATTACTTTGTTTCTTTACAATCTTTTCCAACCACACCAGGTGCTGTTTGCCTTTAGTTTTTTCTGGCCTTTACATACAAAGTGCAGCATTTTTGGGGAGCCAGTTTAAATCTTATTTCCAAACCCCCTCTGGTGATGTTGTGCATCTGCCCCTTTGCTTCTGTAAAGGGGGATGTAAAATGACTTTTAATATTAAGAGTAATTTTATTATTATTGACAATTTATTATTAACATTTTAATCCCCCTTTGCTTCTGTAAAGGGGGATGTAAAATGACTTTTAATATTAAGAGTAATTTTATTATTATTGACATTTTATTGTTATTAACATTTTAATATGGACATTTTAATATTATATTAAAATTTAATTTAATTTTGAAAACAAAATCCAGAGGCAAGGGGCTGGGACCTGAGAAGCAGCTGGGAGCTGTGGAGGTGACAGAGATGCTCAGCATTATCCTTGGATTTTGGATCTCTACACTGGCAGTGGATTTCTTTGATGCAGGTTATTTCCACATGAGAAATAATTGGAGTATGTATATTATAAAAAGCAACTCACTGCAGCCTTTCTAATGTGATGTTTTGGGGATTTAAACATCTTAATTTTTAGATCATTGCAGTAAGATAGAAAAGGCTACAGCGAAGCTGAGCTGCTGTGGTGTTCAATATTTGATTTTTATTTTTTTTTTTTTCCCCCTTTTGGAGCAATTTCCAAGGCAGGAGCTTTCTCCAGTGCCAAGCATTGACCAAGGGTCTATAAACAGCCTGATCTCACTGACCTGGCCAGGGGCAGCTGTGCTTTGTAGCCCTTCATGGACCTCTCTGCAGAGAAAAATGACTTTGGGCTCCTTTTCTTTATAGGAAAGCGATGAACTGAGGAGAAACTTCAATAAGTTCATACTTTGGGTGTACATCTGGGTTTGCATCTTTGCAAAGAACAGACATTATTGAGCACCAGGATGCATTTATCTGGCTTAGAGCTGGAGATCTGAGCACTCCTAAGTGTGGTGCTTTTAAAAGGCAGCAGCAGTATTCAGGAGTAGATCCTAGATTAGCAAAACCTTACAGAACACAGGGAAAATCAAGTGTTTGAAGTAATTTAAGTCTTACAGTATTAGCTGGTAGCTACTATTCTCTCTTTAGATATTAAAATTTATTATAATATAATGCAGTCAGAGGTTGGGATGTATTTTTATGATTTTATACCCATACAAAGCTTTCAATTTTTTTATTTTCTTTTTTAGCTTCTACCAAAGCAGGTTTTTTCTGACCTGAAATGGATCTATCATATTCTGCTTTGCCTAGGGCACTTAGAGAACAAAACCAAATTAATTTAGCTTCTCCATATTTTCTTTTTTTTTTTTTTTTTTGCTTCCAAGACTGCAAAAAAGCTGACACACAAGAGTGACCTACTTTAATATTCCTGCTTCACCTCCTCCCCTCTGCCCTCCCTGCCCTTCTGGCCACCCTCACTGCTCTGGGGAGCTGAGGAATTCCTGGATTCCAGGGGATGGTGATGCTCCAGCAGGATTTATCTCTGCAGCCCCAAGCTGGGCTGTTCTGGGGTGCTGGAGGCTGCCCTTGGATAACATTCCCTTCTTTATTTCCTTGCTGGTGCCCTTTGGAAACACAGGGTTGAGGAATGGCCAACTCTGAGTTTACAGCTTCAACTAAAAGGGTTTTGTTGTTGTTGTTGTTTGATTTATTTTTTGTTGTTTCAGTTTGCCCGTTTTTTGTGGGTGTTTGTTTTGTTTTGATTCTGTTAGTTTGGGGGTTTTTTTGTGGGTTTGCTTTGCTAAGGAAAGAAAAAACCAAACAGAAAAGGAGAAAAGTAAAACCTTGAACTGTAGGTCCCGCAGAACAGCTTTCTTTGCAATTCCACTTTTTTTTCTGGCTCAAAGAAGTTTGGAAAATGCCCTCATGCACAGGGTGTGACCCTCAGGGTGTCCTGTGCTGGGCTAGGAGTTGGATTTATCTCTTTGTGGATATTCAGTGATTCTGTGCAGAATTACACTGTTGCCAAAGCACTGTTCTGATCTTTTACCATGCAAAATGAACAGAATTTATTGAACTCCCATCACTCCTTTTGGAAACCAATAACATTTCAGTTGCATGTCATGAACATTTTGGGTGAGGCTCCTAAAATTCTACCCAGGGGTGGGATATTCCCTCAAAATTTCCCTTCCCCTTTGAGGTGCCTGGGGATTGTTGCATCCCTGCAGTGAGCCTTCCTCCTGCTGGGGGATCAATACCTATTTCTTGATAGAGATGTGAGGGGTTGGATTTGCTTCTTTTCTGGTTTAGAAATGAGAGAGAGCAAGAAATGGGAGAAATGAGCAAGCAAGAACTTTAGCACTGGATGGAGGATGCCACTGCCAGCTCTGTGTGGAGGTGACAGTGGGTCCCGCAGGGATGGCAGGATGAGGAAAAAATACTCACTTTGTGGCAAAGGGTGATGTGTTTTGGAGGAGAGTAAATTCTCCTAGCTAATCACAGCTTGGGGATGTATCAGAGAGGACCCTCTGAATTCTTTTCCTGGGGAGCTTAGCTAGAAATTCAAACCCTTGTTCGACAGCAATATTAAACCCTTAATTCTAAAGTAAAAAAAAAAGGTAGTTCACACAGAAACATCAAGTTCAGACAGCTCAGATCTGGCTCTTCAAAATTATTAGTTGCTTTCTTGACCTTAGTATTGCCATGCAAGGATCTGTAGGCTAATTCCAGAAGGAATCATTTACTCTGGGCTGTCCTGCCTGCTTCCCCTTCCTCTGAAGAAAGAAGATGCTGTGGAAGTGACATCCAGCAAATACAAAGGCCAGAGTTGTCCTACAACTGAAGAAAAATTACTGTATAGCTTCTTTAAGAAAAAAAATTCGAGTAAAATAATGTCACAGCCAGGTTGGTAGGCGTTGGGACAAGGTTTGTCATCTGGCCAGTGACACGGGTAGAGGTGGCAGTAAATTGGTTCATTGCACCCAAAGCAGAAGTCCAAAGATGAATTAAAAACTAAAAAAGCCATCAGTGAGCACATCACACTCCAGTAGATCCCAAAAAAGGACGGGTTGGACATGGCTTTAATTAAATCAGTTACTGGTTTGTGCTGTTGCCAGCAGCACAAGCTGCTCCTCCCAGATGTGTTCAGCTGCTGAGCTGTTGTGTATGGTTGCACCTCATGTACTCCTTTCCTTTAAATCCTCTGTATCTCACAAATAAATCAGTGCTGGAGCTTGGTGGGATGTGGGAACTGCAAAATCAACTTAGATGTCAGCTCTGCTCCTGCTGGAGGATAAAACTTCCAGCACCTCATGTACATGAGAAAATGTGAAATATGAATGCACCCTTCTGTTGGGGGATTAAGTCCTGGAAAAAAAGAGGAACATGAAAGGATCTGCCAACTTTGTATTTATTTAAAAGTGCATTAACAAGGAAGTAAGTTCTTAAGGACTATTGAGGGATTCAATTTTATGTGTTCTTTTAACAGGTTAAACCTTGCCCTCTGAAAGAATTAAACACACAGTTCCTCTGAGGCAACCAGAATTACTGAATTTGGGAGACTGAAGATGCTGCTGCTGCTGTGGGAGCAGCTGTTCCTGGTGTCATTTGTTGGCTGCCTTGCAGGTAACAATGATCTCTAACTTCTCTTTCAGAGCTGTGCATAAGTTCCCAGATTCAAGGTTTGAGGAGAACCCAGAGGCATTGAAATGCACAAGTGATGTAGAGTTTAGAAACCAAGCATGCGATAGACGTGTTAAATAATGCAAAATATTAAAAGTGAGTGAATTAAAAGACCCTTTGCTACGTAGGGATGTGCTTTCAGAGCAAGCAGAAGATATTTGAATGCAGTGAGGGTGCTGTTGGTAGCAGTGCAAGGTGGCTGTGCTGATTGAAGAGCTGCAGTGTGTGTTTGTCTTTAACTGGACAATTCCAGATTCTTGCTGTGGCTGATTGCTGCAGCTTCTCTCCAAACCCTGCTTTAGAACGGGCTTTATTCCTGAGGAGCAGCACTGTGTTGTTGCTGAGCTGCTGAATTGGTGCAGAGATTTGCTTTTCTCGCTGTGCCAGGCAGCTCTCAGAGTTTGGAGCTGGTGCTGCTGTTGAGGTCTCCTCTCTGCTGCCACATCAGCTCTGCAGAGTCACTTTCTGTACCTGGTGGAGCTCAGTGCTCACTCCCAGCAGCACAAGGCTTGCCGTGGTGATCCCTTTGCTCAGCTTGTTCTGCTCCAGTGCTGCCAGGTGTGTGAGGGGAGAGGAGAAGCTCCCATCCCATCCTCAGGGTTTGGCTCTGGTGAATTCTGTGCCCCTGGGCTTTACCAGGCCTGCCAGGAGCAGGGCAGTGCCCAGATGCCCCCTGTGCATCCTGTCCAGGGAGGAGGGCAGTGTCTGCACCTCCTGGAGCATCAAAATGGAGTGGTTTGTCCCCAAGGTCTGTTGTGGACAGATGAGTTTTGCTTTCCAAGAACTCCAGTGCAGCAGGGGGTGGAGGGAAATGCTGTGGCTGCCCTGGGCAGTGCCCTGGCTGTGCTTTCCTCCTGATCCTGTGCCAGCCTCTCCTTCCATCCCCTTCCTCCTGTGACCAGAGCTTGTGTCCTGGCTGTGCTCAGGGCAGGTGGAGTCCTGCATGCAGCTCCAAGGTAGATGGATTCACAGAGGCTCAGGAGGCCAGGTTTTGTTTTTGGCTTGGTCAATAACTTTAAAGAAAGGGAAATGACATTGTTAAACCAGTGTCCATCCTCTCAGTGCTCCTTTGCACCTATTTCAGGTTGCTCCCTGCAGCTGGGTGCTTGCCAAATGTCAGCTTAGTGGCCGTGGGGAGTTGGTAGAATTGGTAGATTGAAGAACCAGCAAGAAGAAGTCAAGCAAAAAGCTGCTTTTCCTCTTTCCAAAAGCCAGCTGGTGTGGTGGGGCAGGGCTGCACCCATCACAGCTGTACTCCCCTGATTTAATGTTGAGTTGCTGGCACTGAGGAGGTTGTGTGGAGTCCCAGTCAGCACTTGCAGAGACAAGAGTTGAGCCAGATGCAGTTTGAGGAACGGAGCATTTCCAGCTGCCTGACCCATCTCCCTCAAAACCCTGCAGAAGGGCTCAATCCTGACATAAAAACCTGCTGATATTTGGAGCCTGGGCCTGTGTTCCATGCTAACATTACCTGTTTGCTTCAACTGTGTGACTCTTTAGTGGACCTTTGGAACAGCAGTGTGCCAAAATCCACTTGGGAATCCTGGGGCTGAATTGATTTCAAAGCAGATTTTAGTAAGAGCACGCTGTAAATGTAAGAACAAGTTGTCAAACAGTTTGGAGAATGTTATTTTAACCTCTTATTAAGACAGATCAACAGGTATTCTGCCTCCCCATAGAAAACCATTTTTCTTTTGCTTTGCCTATAAGCAAAAAGACAGTTCTTGTAAGAGCTGTCTGCAGTTCAGTGTTATGAAATAACATCATAGCTGCAGAAAAGGAGATGATGCTGATCTTGGCTTATAAACCCTGACATTCTCTGTCTTTGCAGATAATGTATTTCAAACTGGGCCCCTTATTGCAGTGTCCTATATTGAATTGCTTTTCCTTTATCCCTTGTGAATCTTCATAGTTCATCAAAGAGGGGAATGTGAGAGGATCTAATGAAAAAAAACAGTGGCCCTTGGGTTTTTGTTTATTGAAGTGTGATTACATCTGTATGACTAATGATCCCATGGTCTTTTTTTGTCCATTTACCTTGGGGAGCAAAAAGGTGATTACTGAGTATTAAAAATATATATATGTGGGGTTTCCAAATGTCTGCCTTGTTAGGAGAGGAATTTCAAATCACACACTTAAGCATTATTGTGTTTAAATTAATCTAAAGAGCAACTTCAAAGGTAAAAATGAGTAAAATATGCAAAAGAGCATCAACAGAAAGTGCAAAACTAAGCTGTGGTGAAGTCATGAATTAATTCCAGTCGTAACTTCTTGGTGCTTTTAATTCTTGTAGGGCCTTCACCCCTCCTGAGTGCCCTGATTGTGCTTGGCCCTTTGGGGAACTGGCGTAGCAATTCCTGTCTGGAATGTGTGAGGACAAATTTGCTGAACAATTTTCTGATTTTACGAACTTTGGTTTGATTTTCCTGCTGCACTGTTGAGCAGAAGGCTCCTGGGGAGCCCCAGGTTCAGTGTCTGGGCTGCCCTGCAGAGCACAGGCGCTGCTTTCTTCACTTTCTCATAATGCTCTGCTCTTTTCTGCTGCCCAAACCAGCTGCTCTCTCCTCCCCAGAAAGGTCTGTCCTTAAGGATCACCTGAGAATTCACAGGAAAAACAACTTCTGAAGGATGATTGAAGGGGAAGGAAAGCTGTGAATAAAGAGAGAGTTCAAAGAAATGAAACAAGGAGGACTCTGTGTGTAAATGCATAAGATTTTTCTCCTTCAGGAGATGAAAGGGCATGTTTCAAGCATCATGTCCAGGGTGAGACCTGGAGACGCCACTTGGATTAAAAATCCTAAAATTCTGACTCCTTGCTACCACAAACAGTGTATTCTAACACTGTCTTTGCTGCACTTTATTTAAATAGAGAAAAAACCCATAATTTTCTTCCAGGTATTGCAAGCCTTGGCCAAAAAATCCCCAAAAACAAAGCCACAAACAAAAAACCCATCCAATGCACTACTGTAATATATAGAAACTCTTTGGACATTGAAGCCTGGTTCCTGTTCTATCACTTTATACTAAGTTTTTCTTCTAATTTCTTATTCAGCAGTCCATTTGAGTTTAAAACTTGATCATACTCTGTGTATTTCTTTATGTCAATTCAGGTGTTTTTATTGCTTTCATTTTCATTTTTTTCATTTTGTTTTCTCAGTCTAATACAGAAATAAAGTGTTAAGCCCTCAGGCACAGCAATGTCATGTATCAGATTCACAGTTCTCCTCTTTTTTACTATCAAGTTTAGGAGAGTTATGAAATTGGAAAGCATGATTCTTTCTTTATTTTCCAAAGAGCATGAAAACAAACCTTCTGTGGTTTTACCGCTCTGTTGTTGTGATTAAATCATGCCACAAGGAAAGCAGAAATATCCTCTTCAGATTTAGTCTTTGGTGGGGAGTTTCTTTATGGGTAAAAGTCCATTTGTAAGAAAAAAAAAATAAATAGCATCATTCACTACTCTTGTTCAAATTCAGTTTTCATTAAGAGTTACAGCCTTCAGACAGAGCCAGCCTGGCTTTAGATGCATAATGCTTTTGCATATTAATAGTAATCTCCTTTTTGTGCATTATACATGCCCAGCCATCATGTTCAAGTGCTGCTGTGCCAGTAGTGACTGTCAGAATTGTTTAGCTGGGATGGCTTGTGCAGCACTACCAGGATTCATTGCACTGGCAGAAAGTTTGGGTTCAGTTAGTTACGAAATGAGAAACCAGTCTTAAGGGTTCTGCTTTTTTCTGAGGTGTTTGGTGCCTATTTTGGGAGCAAAAAGGTGATTGCTGAGCATTAAATATATATATATATATGTATGTATGTATGTATGTATGTGTGTATTTATGTTTCTGTGTATATGTATGTATGTGGAGTTTCTGCCTACCTTGTTTGAAATTTCAAACCACACACTTTAGCATTATTATTTTTTAATTACTCTGAAGAGCAACTTCAAGGATGAAAAGGAGTAAAATATGCAGAACAACATCGACAGTGGAATATGCAAAACTCGTCTGTGAGCTGTGGTGAAGTCATGAATTAATTCCAGGTGTAGCTTCTGGCAGCTCCCTGTTCCTGTAGGGCTTTCACCCCTCCTGAGTGCCCTGATTGCACTTGGCCCTTTGGGGAGTGGGGTAGCAATTCCTGTCTGGAGCTTCAGGATGTGATAACACAAAATGAAATGGAATGAAATAGTGCTGTAAGTGTGAATAGGTGCTGTAAGTGTGCAAAGGCTGTTCTGATTTCCCTTTGCACTGAACCTGGCATAATCCCAAGGCTGACTCCACGGTGGTGGGCACAGGACACGGGCTGTGTCCAGGCTCAGGAGGGAGGAATTTCTCCTGCTCAGGGTGTGTTTGTGAACTGGCAGATGCTGGGAGCTTAGTGCAGGCCCAGTTTCACCTCTTGCTGTGCCCCAGGGTAAATCTTGCCTTCCTCTGCAGCTCCTTCATTCCTCCTGGAGCAGCCTTGGGCACTCCTGGGTGAGGTGATCACATTTATTCCATTCACTTGGAGTTAGGTGAAGGGAAACAAGAGTCTGCTTCATGAGGATCTGTGTTTTCTGGTCAGCTTAATGTAAACTTGGACCTTGGATGTAAATTGAAGTCCAAAGCCCATGAAAAGACCTTTGTTGGCATCCCAGCCTTTCTCCAAGTTCATGGATTTCCTGGTCTGGGTTTCTGTGGTGGGTGTTCTTACCAGTAAGAATATTTAATTCTGTAAGTGCAGAAAATGCTGGTGTATTCAAATTCTTTTTGAAGAGAGACCTTTAATCGCTTTTGAAGAGTCTCCTTGGTTTCTGCTTTATCTTTCAAGCTGAAGAAAGCCTCCTCTTGAAAAGCAGCTCCCTTGTGCTGCAGATACTGTCTAACCTTAAAGCTGAATCCTCACCTTCAGACAATTAATGCTTCATTTCAACAAGACAAATGCTGCCTTTATCTTCATTAATTAAGCTTATTGCAGATTTGATGACATTTGAATGGAGAAATTTTGGCTAGTGGCAATTCTGATTTTCACATAAATTGCCAAGAAGGAATTTCTGAGCAGTTTATCCTGCAATAAAATTTTGTTACTGCAAATATTACTGAGCATGAAGGCTGTACATTTGTACTTATGCAGTTCTTCTGCCTGCTGCAGTTTGAAGTGCAGTACAATAGAAGAAGTAATTCCAGTATATTTCTTGTAAAATATTATGGAGCTTGGGCACATTGAATAGTAATCCCTGCTGGAATACTTACTGCAATCCATAAACTAAATATTGATTTAATAGGAATTGTGATAAATCCCAGTGCCTTAGGACTTCTGTTTCCTGAATTTTTTTTATTATTTTTTTTTGGTAGATAGATCATTGCCCGGGATTTTGTTTATGGCTACTTATTTGCTGTGTGACTTCAGCCTTTTTTCCCAGACACCGTGGAAGAAATGACTTTTGAAGATTCCCAGCTTTCCCTGATTTCCCTTAGCACGAAGCCAGTCTGCCTGGTGGCAGGGACAGGACAGGAGCCTCTCCACGGGTGTTTTTTGGATTTTAGTGTGGGCCAACACTGTCAAAGTTTCAGAAGAAATGAGATTCTGGAAGTTGTTGCAGGACCCTTGGCTTCCATCGCTTCCACCCCCTCACTTGGGAAGCTTGGGACACAGTGGAGTTAAAATCAGTTTAAAGAGGCTGGGACTGACACTTGAAAAACAGGGAAGGTACACTGGGTTGAAATCTAAAGCTGAATAATTTGGCAGATGTTCAGCAAAACAGCAGAACTGAGAAAAATCCAGTTTGTGTTTAAAAAAAGCTCTTCACTAGAAACTGTTCTGATTTTTCTTGTTCTTAATGATGATGTTCAAAATGAATGCTTTAGGCTTTTAATTTTTGGTGATTTTAAATATGTGGCTGACAGTGCCTTGGACAAAAGCTGTATTTGTGCCATAATTAACCTCTCAGTTTTTTGTGTAATAACAAATGTGTTAATAGTAGCCTTTAGCTCTTCCAATACAGGATGTACATACCAGCAGTGAGATTTCAGGGATCAGTGTTTGTCAGGGATTAGAACACAATTTACACACTGTTTTTTCAGTAACAAAATAACACAACATTGTAAAGTATAAAGCTTAACCTCAACCATATTTACTAAACGTGTGTGAAAACCTAAGCGAATAAAAGCTCATTTATATTCTTGTCTGATTAGCACAATCAGAACTTATTGATGCTAAGACGAGTCAAATTTCCATAACTATAAACAGAATATTAAAATACAGTTGGCTGGCAGAGCATGATGCTTTTCCCCTTCTTGGATGGAACATGGAGTGACAACTTTCTTGGTGACTTTTTAGGAGTCTTTCAAGAAAATCAAAGGCATTTCAAAGCCAGGCCTTTGGGCAGGGGAGCAGAACTTTTTGTAGGCAAGTGTTTGCTGCCTTGGAATAGAAAGCAGAGGATGAGGTGTAGGTAAATGTGTTTGTGCTTGGCTGTCCTTTATTTCTGCATAGTTGGGGGTCAGATGTTTAGGAATATTTGTAGAAACCACTTTATTTGAAGCAGCCACTACAAGTATTTGTAGAATTTCACTCAGTAAATGGGACCAGAAAACCTTAGAGAGGAAGAGGAGGTACAGAGTGAATTTGTGCAGTGATATAAAGGAAGGAATTCCATAGTGAAGGCAACTGGGTGTTTCCCTGTGCTGTAAAATGAGAGTGACAGAATGGTTTGGATTGGAAGAGAACTTAAAGATCATTAAGTTGCATCTCCTGTCAGGGCAGGGTCACAGAAACATGGCATAATAGCACAATGCAAGGAGTTTTGAGGAGACCTGGGTTTGAGTGTGCTGGCTGGGAGCTTGTGCAGGTGACCCAAGTTTCCATTTAAATTGCCAGGAGAAGGCTTAGTGACACTTTTTTGAAGTTTTTGTGTGATCCCAAGGGTCTGGATGGAAAGAATCCCAAAGCTGAGACTCGCCACATTTATCCTAAATAGATTCAGAGTTTGTTCCTATCTTTGAAGTGTTGTTTTGTTAGAAAGTACCATGAGCATCACTTTTATTGAGCAGAGACAGCAGAGTGTGTCATGATCCTGTTTGAAATCATCAGGAAATTTTGCATCTCCAGTGCTACCACTCCACCCTCACAGACTGTGCCAAACCTTGCATCTGCTTTGCAAAATAATTTGGTGCAGCTCAGGGTGCTCTGCATGCAGCAAGAAGCAAAGGAAAGCATAGCATCCCCTTGCCTTTGGCTGTTGTTGTGCAATGAGAGCTTGAAAACGGTTTAAACCTGAATTAAAAATAGCTCCATCTGCATAGTCAAGGGTAATTAGTGTATATTTTATCCTGATTCTTTGTATGGCTATTTATAACTCTGAAAGCAATAAAGAAAATCCTCAGGTATTTTGATATTTGATTCAGTTAAGGATTCTCCTGTAGCTCAGAGGTGTCACATAAAGATCTCACCGTTGGTAAACACCTGAATGCCAAATTTTCATATTGGAGAGAACGGGCAGAGCCTGGGAGAGATAAGGTGCAAATAAGAATTCCTCTTCCAAAGCTGTGCTGCTTTTCCAGGAAAAGTTTTTAGCTTGATTATTTCCAGTCTTTATGTTGCCAGAAATCATCCAGTGGTAGAGACTTTATGAACTGGGTATTTTAAGGTTTCATCCCGTTCCTCATTTTTAAGGTTTGCTGTGTAGGGAGATCATCTGGCCCTGGATTTATTGAGTCAGGGCAGTTCTGGGGGTGTGCAATGGAAGGAAAGACATTTTCCCTGCACTTTTCAAAATGAGAAGAAACATTTATCCTGTATCAACAACTTGAAAATAGGACAGATTCATTCCTTGCCAGGATGTTTTGTGCTGGCTGGGCAGCGATTCCAGCAAGCACTGATAAGAGACAGTGTTTTCTGAGATAAGCTGCTGACAGTAATGTTGCCTTGACTTTTTGGGGAGAGGGGGTGTGTGACAGTTCTTTCTGCCTTCACAGTTTATAAGAATTGCCTTTGATTGCAGCTGTAGAAAAACCCTAAATCTGAGTCTGCTTGCTAGCCTATGTAAAACTTTATTGTAGACCATAGACTGTTGTTAAAAGTAAGACAATTACATGGCTGGATCTATTTTTTATACATAATTTATTTATAAAATCTAAAGATTCATCTCCAATTTCACATCTCCATCCGTAGCATTGCTGCAGAGGGGACATAATTCAGCTCTTGCAAGACTTTGCCTAGTGAGTGACAGTAGTGAGCAACATATTGAAAAATATTACTTCTAATTCATTTTTAAAAGTTTTTTGAATCTGAACATGAAATACTGTATTCTGCAAAGAGATTCTGACGAGAAAATGAAATTACATGAAAGCATAGAGGAAATGAGGGAGAAAAAGCAGTTGTTTCAGATCATAACCTCACTGGTTGGGGTGACAGTTTCAATTCCATCTGAGTTCTCTCCAGTTCTCATCCTTTTTATGTTGGATTAAGTAACAGTTTTTGTCTTCTTATTCCCATAGCAACCTTATCTCTCTTTATTTTTTTTGATGTAAATCTGCTTGTCTCTTACTATCTTTCAAAGCCTGTGCATGAATAGCTTGTGAAGGAGAGGAGTGTGGCAAGGAGAAAGCAGAGATTTTCTGGCATAGAAAATAAGGGAAAGAATATTTTGGAGCAAGAAATAGAGAGCTAAAAGATTTTTTTCCTCCCAAAGCTATTTATTCCATCATTTTCCTGTGTAGATTTTTTCACAAAGGCTAAAGCTTTAGTGCTGTTTTAGGATGTTGCGTGAGCTTAAGTCCTCCAAAAAGTTTAGCCCAGCCTACGTGCTCAGCCAAAAATACAGATTTAATGATCTGTAGCATTATGGCTTCTATAACTTGGGGAAAATGCCACTCTGAGCAAAGGTAATCTTGCCTTGCCATGATTTTGCTCCTCATGGAACCTGGAATCTCTCAGGAGAAGGCTGAGTTTTGGGCAAAGCCCCAGCTTTGTGTCCAGCCCTTCTCCCTGTTCGTCCACGGAGCACAACTGGGAGAATTTTGGAGTTGAGTGCTCAGGATCCCAGGGGTGAGGCTCCAGATCACAGCTTCCAACCTGTTCATACAACAGGCTGCACATCCTCAGTGCTGGTTGGTTTCAGGCATTAAATGAAGTTGAAAAACGCAGCTGTTGCTTTGTCTCCCTACATCTTTTTTCTCATATTAAATACTTCCCTTGATTGGATTTGGTTAATATGTGTCTGAAGTGCAAGGACACCGATACGATTTTAGGTTTTTAGATTTTATGCCTAAATACTGAAATTTTTTCAACAGGAGCCTTTTGAAATGCTGGCTTCATTTCTGTAAAAAAATTATTTATAAATAACTAAAAATTTCAGCATTTCCTGCACAGCTCCCTTCACCTGGTAAAGCTCTAAATCCAAAATTTTTTAATTTTTTTCTGTGTGCTTGGTTTCTTTAAGAAAAGTAGTGATGTTCCTTGAGATTTTTGCATTGCAGGACTGTTCTTAAAAACTCTGAAATGTGGATTATTTGGGAAAACAGAGCTTATATTCACTGAAAAATCAAAGCAAGTCCTTGCTAAGGAAAGTATTTCAGCCCTTGATTTGTTTGTCAGAATTACTCTAATGGGGTCTTGTTAGCCCATTTAACATGCTACTGATAATATTAAGATAATACTTAAAAATGTTTACATTACATTAATACCCCATTAAGGCCCTGATCTAAAGCCCATTGAAGTTAATAGGAACATTCAGTAGGAATTGAATGCTTTGATCTTTCAACTGTAGTTTTTGCTAGTTAAAAAAAAAAAAAAATCAAACACGAAAATTGTTGCAGTCAACAGAAACACGGCTTGTGCTGTGTCCTACCCCACCCTTCATGGCTCATAAAGCTATTGGATTTGAAGCCCCCTCAAACTGAAATAAAGATTTAGAATATCAATTTAGAATATGCTTTACAGCACCAAGCTATGATGTAGAAAAAAGGTGTTGCTAAAAGGCTTTTGATGAGGACTTGAAATAAGGGGAAGCTTGGCTGGGTGGCTGAGAGAATTTGACTTCATTTAGTAGATGCAGGGTTTGTTTTTCTCTCTCTCTCTCTCTCTCTCTCTCTCTCTCTCTTTTGTGTGTGTGTGTGTGTGTGTGTTTGTGGGTTTTTTGTTTTCTTTTTTTTTTTTTTGAGACATAGAGTACCCTGGCATGGTTTTAGACAACATTATCTTATTGAAGGTGTTCTTCAAATCACGTAGAGCAGATGTCCTTTTCTTTTGAGGTCACATGGAAGATGTGTAGAGGGGGATTTAAGGATGTGGTTTAGTGGGACTTGGCAGTGCTGGGAATGGTTGGACTCGAGGACCTTGGAGGTCTTTCCCAACCTAAATGATGCTGTCATTCTGTAACAAGCACGGGTGTCTTGTGATGTTCAGAATTACTCTGACATTCAGTGAATTTATAAGAAATACACAGTAAAGTTTGACTGAATTAACCCCTGGCTGCAGCCCAATAAATGTGGACAGATTGCAAAAAACAATTTCAGTGCTTTCACTGGGTATCACCTTACTTTAAAAATACTTTTTCAGAACTCCAGTTTGCTGCCAAGCTGCATATTTTGCTTTCTGATGTTCATTGCAAAGCAAAGGAGGTGTCTTAAAACTGAGGCAATAGAAGTTAGAGAACTGCTCCTATTACACTGCATTGCTTGTGTCTTTATTCTTGTATTGATTATGTATTTATGTCTTGTTTCTCATCCAGTGTGGCACTGAGTAGTTACAGAGAGCACAGGCTGGGACTTGTGGGGAGTCTCATTTAATAACCAGGGAAATTCTCTGTGCTTATGAGAAGAGATGCAGTACCTGATTTTATTTTCCTGTTATTGCCTCTCTCAGCCCTGTGCAGCGAGACATCTTCTCTCTTTTTTTATGAAACTGTGTTTTTTCAGCCCATGACTTTTTATTAAATTGCAGTTAATGATATATTTCTGAGGATTACATCACCCAGCAAGGAGCAGTTTGGCTTAGGCTGGGGATCAGTCTGCTCATGGAACATCTGTCACGGAACCACTCTGCTCGGATCCCAGCAAAAAGATTTGAGGTGCCCCTGTGTTTTAGGGGTTTTCTCCTTATGTACATATCTCAATCTATTAAACTCTCCTCAGCAACACTGGGATTGTATTTGATTCTATAAACAGGGTAGCAGAACTCAGATATTTCTCAGGAGCTGCTTTTTTTCCGACCCCTGCAGCCTCTGTTGTGGAATTTATTAATCTATGCCGCTGCTTGCTCAGGTGTAATCCCTTGTTCAGCCACATTTATTCATCCACTGAAGGATGTGCACATTGGTCCATCATGGCATATTAAAGGTTTGCCTCCTCCTGCCACAGCTGTCATCTCTTTGACCCCTCAGTAAACTAACAGTCTTCCACATAATTTTGCTTTCATTCAAGTGTAATGCCATTTCTGTGGAGGCAGACAGAATGCAATTCTCTGAAGATCTTGTCTCATTCCCTTCTCTTCCAGGGAGGTTAATGTGCTCAGATGATCCCTGCATTTTCTTTTTGCTCTCTTGCTGCAAGAAGAGCAAAAAAATAGAGTGCTCCTGGATAATCTGTTTGGACTGGCTTTTGGGGGATGGAGCAGACTGGGAAGATGAACTCACCAGCTGGGTACAAGCTCTCTTTCCCACTTGTGTTTCAAATGCCTTCATTTGTTTCCTTAGCACTTCTCATTTCTACAGCTTTTTACAAAAATGTTATACAGATGTTTTCCTGAAATGGAAGTAACTGAGTCAAAGCCTCTTTACCCAAAACAAGCTAAGCCAGGTTTAAATATTAATGAGGCGTGGGAATCGCTGCAATCTGCAGTTGAAAGCAGTGTTTTGTCCATGGCCATTTGTCATTTACAAGTGCTACCAGTTCCAGAAAACCCCCAGCCACTCCCTCAGCTGGCAGGGAATGTCTGCAGAGCCGGTGCTTTGCAGCCTGTGGCTGCAGTGATTCCTGAATTTGGGAATGCCAGCTGGGAGAGGATGCTCAGCAGTGAGCCTGGGCCATCAGTCCCAGCCCCAGCAGGAATCCTGTCCCTGAGTGGGGGTTCCCTGGATGAACTTACTGTCACTGTCACATCTAATGACTTGGAGTTGCATTGATTGACCCTTACTGTACACACTGCTATTTTATCTGCTAATTAAGTTAAAAAATCAAATGAGCCAGTGAGTTGTTGGGTGTAGGGGCTGCTTCTGCACTGCCACTGCTTCTCATCTGGCTGAATTCCTGAGTGTGATTTGCCAGAGGCTTCCCTGGGTATCACATGGGTGTGTGATATGATACTTTTGGGTTTTAATAATCTGATGTTAGCAGTGGTATTTTGCATTTCCTCTCCTGTTGTTAATACTCCTTTGCATCCAGCTGGTTTTGAACCTCTGGTTTCTTACTCCATCTCTCTGATTTTATTTCAGATTCTTTTCAGAAGAATTTTTATGCTGTTTTGGGTAGCAAAATGTAGCATTTTTCTCCTTAGTATTTTGTAACTTCAGCTCTTAATAATACATGCTGCTCTTACTTCTATTCTTTTCATCTTTTTGTGTATCTCTTCTTTGCTTCCATTTAAAAGTAACTTTAGCATCTCTTTTAAGCCAATTGCATCTTATCCCTCCCTTATTTTTCTCCTGTCTTTCCTGATGGGGATTCAGTGGAATTACTGTCTTATTTCTTCAGGAAACCTTGCTGCCTCATAATAAATCCTTCTTTAGTGAAAAAAAAAAAAAAAATAAATCAACTTGTCTTGTGATTGCAAGTCTGAGCTTTGTATCTCAACTTGTGGGACCTTAGCACCCTTCCAGACTCTGGTATTTGCTGACACCATGGCAAGGGTGGAGTTGGTTTCTCACATCCCAGAGTCTGGGGAGGCCGGGAGAGGGCTGCAGTGTCCCAGCTGAGGGCCAGGCACGTGGGCACAGCGAGGTCCTGGTGTGCCACACGCCCTGGGTGCCACTGATCTGCACAAGGTGACCCAGTAGGTCAAGGCACTGAGTTCTCACCACAAATGCTTTGTGTGATGAATTTAATTTATTCCAAGTCACGCTTGCAAGGGTCTCCTGCTCTTCCTCCAGACACTGCAGATCCCAGTTCAGTCTGAGCAGGCCAAATGCAATTTTGTCATCTGTTTGCCCCTTTGTTTAATTGTGTAACGATTATCGTTCCTGCCTTCATAAAGCAAAAGATGGGATTTGTTATCTGCGTGGGGATTACACTGATTGGCTTTTCAACGTGTCTCTGTTACATCTGGGTCAGAGCAATGATTAATATTGAAAGAGAGGTTTTGTAACCCGGCTGAAGCTCTAGCACACGTCCTGAAAAGGCTGCTGTGATTTTTAGAGAGGCTGTGAGGGGCAGAAGTGGATGTGTGGCAGAGCAAGTGGGATTTGGGCTTGGTTACAAGCAGGTGGAATTTGTCACCCTGCTTGGGCTGATCAGCCTGGGCTTGTCACTGGCAGGAGCAGTGCTCTGTGGGGTGACAGGTAGTGCTTGCAGCACTCAGAGTGGAGAAAAGCAGCTGTGCCAGAGGGTATTCCTGTCTCCCTGTGATGAGGGATCAGAAGGAGCTGTGAGATGCCTGTGCCGCCCTCACAGCGAGCACAGCACGCTTTTACTGCTGACCCTTGTGTCTGCCCCTTCCCCACTCTGCAGTGACTGCCCTGGGCTGGTCATTCTGACTTGAGGGTGTCTGGCTGCAGCCTTTGGGTCTGCCTGCCTCAGAAATGCCACCAGGATCAAGTGCTTTGACCTTGTGATGTGCAGGGAAGCGGGAGCATCCTGCAGAGAGCCGCTCCGGGCATCTCCTGGAGCTGCTCACCCCACTCCAGGGAGCCTTTGCTGCCTGCTGGGAGCTGCTGATGGCAAGTACAAGCCTGAGAAAGTTGCTTACACAGCTCCAGATCAGCAGAACAGCTACCACAGGTCCAGCTCTGCCTGTTGGAGCAGCTACAAATGGCCAGAGCTCCTCTGGTGTCCCCAAACATCCCACCAGGAGCACGGAACCGGCGCTCAGCCAGAGCTCAGTGCCTGCTGTAGCTCAGCCCGGGTGCACAATAACTTCACACCTTCCACTGAGCACTCAGGCTCTTGAAAACTAATTAAACACACTCAGCAGCACTTAAGAGGTTTCCAGGTAAGACAGGGAAGTGGCTGCTTGAATAGCAGGAAGCTCTGGTGTGAACCATCAGTGAAATCACTGATGGGGCTTTTGGTTTGTTCCTCTGCCAATATTTGTGGCCTTAGCCAACCTGGTCTTTTCTACCTCCAAATAATTGAGTTTGCAGCCTTAGTGTGTTTTTTTAATTTTATTAGGGACTAGAGAGCAATATGTTTGCACAATACTGAATTAGGTTATGCTGTGTTTTCTGCTTTTCACTAAATAATTAATTAACAGCTCGTGCTTGTGCACAGGTTGGAGGTGTAACTTCATTGGGAAACTTCACCATTTGGCTTTCATCTCCAGCACAGAAGAAATGATTCTGCCTCATGGACTCTTCCATGGTCTGTCTCCTAGAGATAAAGTTCTAATTTTCATCTTTGCATTTTTATGTGAACCGGGCAAATTATTATTGTTTTAAACATCTCTGCTGTCCACATCACAGTAGCACAGGGTTTCTTTCAATTTTTCTGCCTTATCTGCCACAGAAAATGCCTGTTTGCTTGTCAGCTGCAAATGACATCAGGGTAGGAAATGCCTTTCCCTGCATTCCTGCTCCCTGAAGTCTTAAAGGAAATAACTCCAGACCGTCTGCTTTAGCCCCTTTTTGCTACTGTGAAGGAAGTGAACAAAATCTCTTCTGGTTTGCTTTGATGTGCTCCTGAACATCCATTAAGCTACAGCTTCAGTGTTGCTGTATGGTGCTGGGATAGAAATAGATCATTTTTCTTATCTCTGCTGTCCTTCTGAGCCTGTTAATGTAGTCTAATCCCAGCAAGTAACCCTGGAGATTTATAGTCAGAAATGTTTGCAGCAATTTCTGAACCTGTTTTATGCTGTGGTGACATCTTGGTGCTCACTCAGATCCTGCAGGGCTTGGAGAGGAGCACAGGGAAGAGCACATCATATCCCTGATTCAGAAATGGTGGGTTTGAACTTCACAGGAGCAATTAATGTCAGTCCCAAATGCTGCATTCAGGATACTGAGTTTGAGGCACTTTATTTGTCAAACGTGAAAATTCGCCCACCTCTTCCTTCCAATTGTGATGTGAATGGTTAATACAGTGAAATAACTGTTCTTCCTCTGCATGAGCCAGGCAGATGTGCTCTGAAAACATCTTACTTTTATTTCTGCCTCTTTTTCATCTTCAGTAACTGAATTAAAAGTTTTAATTTCTCCTAAACTCCTCTGCAAATATTATTTTTGTTACAGTGTGAATCTATCCTTGCACCTTATCCTCTCTGCAGCTTACTCCAAGTGTGTTATTGAATTTAGTTATGTAGAAACAGTCACCTTCTCCAGGTTCCCTTGTATTTCTTTTATTAAAGAGTTGAGCCATAACATACCTGAGGTTGAGAACCACTAAACAGGAGAATTATTAAAATAAATAGAAAAAAATAAAAGTCCAGTAGTGTTTAACATGTCCAGTTAAAAATACTGAACAACAGCTGGAACTGGAAATAAAACCCAGCTGATTTTGGAACAGAAAATGGCACGGGGTGATTTTGGCAGGGTAAGTAATGGGTTAAGGTTGGGTCTCTTATTCTTGGCACATTATTTCACTGTTGTACCTGATGGTTGGGAAGGTGATCTGTTTCACTGCACATACAGCAAAATATTTCATATTATTGTGCTGAGCCCAGGTAAGGCCCCACATTTGGATGGGAACACCACTCTTTGGAAGGCCTGTGAAGATTGGATTTTTCTGCTGAATCACAGCTTGGTGGTTTGGAGCTGTGGAGAGCAGCCAGGGTGAGACCCCTGTGGGCAGGACCCTTCTCCATCTGCTGTGGCTGTGCTGTGTCACTGTCACATCTGTCCTGGCCCCCAGTCAGAGCTGGGATCTGTGCCTGGTGCTCCACACCTTGTGAGGGGAGGAAATGACAGATCCTGGTTGCCCATAGCCCAGGAATTCTTTCTGGTGGTGAAATATTTGGTGGTACTTGGGGCAGAATCTGTCCATTTCTCCATGGAAGGTGGTGTCTCTGCAAACATAAAGGAAAAAAAAAATAAAATCCCACTGTCATCAGCATGTTCCCAGCGCTTTAAAACTGAGCTGTTGCAGGATGGTTTTCATTGATTTATTTATTGAGGAAAGGCTTTTTGGGAACACTGCTGCATATTTAATAAATAAACAAACCTTCAGATAATTAGAGCTAGATCTGGCAGGGCTTTAGCCATCTGTTTAACTATTAAAATGTGAATGGCCTGGTGTTCTTCAGCACTAAACCTGCTTTGTGGTTAGGAGGGCTGGTGCTTCGTAGACTGTCAGGATGTTCTTAGGGCTTGTTTTGGGAAAGTCTTAGAGGGGAAAAAAAAATCTGTGTTGCATCTGAGAAGTTGACTGTAGGATAATTTCCTTGAGCAAACATCCTTGCCTCCTGAGATATTCCTCAAATTGCCTGAATTGCTTTGTTCAGTGCTGTGTTTGCCTGGAGTTGAGTGGTAATTCCCAGATAATAGGAATTTATGAAAGGCATATTTTTGGAAATACCTGTTGGAGAACATTTTTCTTTCAAAACATGCATTTCCCTAGTAACGCTATTAGGGTTTGGTTTGGTTTTTTTCCCAGTTCTTTCAGTACAATTTTGCCAGTGCAAAGCGTGTTTAAAGAAAAATACACCCTGCTTATCGGGTGTTGACTCAAGTTTTATGCTATTAATATTTTTTTTTTTTTTAAATCTCTGTTGTCTCTGGCCCTTCCTTCAGTTCCACAGAGCCCACAAATCACCTCATCCCTCTCTATCCATCCTTCCCCTCATTTTTGCAAACTCTTCTCCCTCTTCCCATGCTGGCATCTCCTGTTCACCACGCTCCGATACGTCTGTGCCAATTTATTTTTTTAGCTCTTCCTACTTGTGTTTCTATAACACAGACTTTTGAATTATTCTCCTTTAATTGGTGTAAGAGCATTTAATTTTCTCTTGTTTCATATTTTCCTGCAGCTCAAGTTGTTTGAAGGAAAAGGGAAGAGTTTCAAAGATTTGTAAGGTTTTGGTTTTGGTTTTTTTTTTCTGCTGTTGGCTGGTTGTTCACTGCACCTGGCTCCAGCAGCCTGTTTGTCCCAGCAGGAGTCACCTGTGAGATATTCAGCATTTTGTGGGATGGAAACAACCTGCAGGGTCTGTTCTGCACTGAGGTTTGCTGCATTTTATTGGCAATATTTCTGTGGATGCACGAACACTCGCATGGGCTCTGCTGGTGGGGTTTTTGTGAGCAGAGACTGGGGGCAATATTTCCAAACTCTGGAGTTGTCTGAGTAGCATTTTGAGTGTAAAATGAGCCTTGAAGGGTGGAAGGTTCTTTTGCTTGCCCTGCCCTGGAGCTTTCAGGGCGTAAAATGCAAGTCCAGCCATGTGGCACAGCAGGAAGGGATTTTGGAGAGGTTGGTGTGGAATTCTGTCATTCCCCTGAAGCACCAGCCTGACCAGGTGAAACCCTGGAGATCTCTCCTCAAGTGACAAATCATCCCCACTGTTAATTTTTTTATCCTCTCTCCCTCTGCCCAGCAGAAATTGATTACAGAGATAATTTTTGGTCGCATCCCTTGCTCCTACCTCAGCGTGATTCTCCCAGCTCGAGGCAGGCCCTGGGAAAGCAGCAGAAGGTTTTTCACTGGTGCAGCCTTGGCGTGGTGTTTCTCAAGGCAGTGTGTTGGGGTTAACACCCCAAACATCCTGGTGGAAATGAATTATGCAAAGTGTGCCTTCAGTTTTGGGAGCCTGTCTAAAGAAATACAGAATTCATGGCCACAGAAATGCCTTGGTATAGCCAATTTTGGGGTAAAGGGTGAATGGGGAAGAAGGTTTGTTCATGCACACAGGTGAGTTAGGGGCTGATGGTGAAGTTTGTTGGGTTTTGTTGTTGTTTGTTTTTTCTTTTTAAAGAAACAAATTGGTGTTAGTCTGTTTTCTCCAGCAGTTCTCATTACCAGCATAGCTATTACAACGTGCTGAGGCTGTTATTTGCCCTCAAGAGCTGAGAGAGTGGAATTTCCAATCTTTTTAATAATGTGACTTTTACCAGGGCGAGTGGGCTGTGAATTAGTGCTTCATTATGGGCTGACATCAAGCAGAGTCCTCACTTCAGAATTACCCACTCAAGAAAACAGCTTAGGTTTGGTTGTCTGACTCATTTAGGCACTTGAACATCCTACCAATACGGAATTATACCTAAAGTATATTTAACAAGTTCTGCTCCTTTGAAAAACAGTGGGTCTGATGCAGCAATACAATAAATATTTTCATGGCTATTAAGGGACAATTATGTTTGTAGAGCTTGAATCCTTCTTCTGCAGTTTTCAAGACGTGGTAGAATTGCTAATAAACAAGTGTTGACAATAAAGAGCAATTGATGCAAGTGTGATGAGATGCTTGGGTGTTGCTGGAGTTGGAGTTGGAAAACTGAATTTAAAAAAAAAACTGTTGGAAAACTGAATCCTGCTCCTCTCACAGTGAATGTGCTCTGTGTATTATTTAAAAATAATAAATAGGATTTGGTTTAAGTTCTAGCAGTGCCTGCAAATCGTACAAAGTCTCTGTGTACAGAATTGGTGTCTGGGGGTGAAATATCACACAGGTTTCTTGACAAAATACGGCATAACTCAGCACTGCCACACGCCAGCAGTTGTGTGTGTGGAGCAGCTTTGTCATCAGAAATGCCCTGAATTTTTCATAGCAGGATGTTCTGTGTCTTTTCAAAGCCTGGCTGTGGTATTTGATGTGATCTTGTCCCATTCCTTTGCTTCCCTTCTTGGTTACAGAAAGCAGAACCATCTGGGAGGTGCTGGCAGAGAATGTGCTCAGTGAGCTCTGCAGATGAGTTCTGGTTTATTCTTTTATAAAATGTCACTGTTTTCAGCCTCCTTTGCCTTACAGAGATGCTCCAGGTCGTGTTTCCCCCTCATGAATCCACAAATCCATGTATTTTAATTGTCCTGAGTATCACAGGAGTGTTCAAATGCAGCTGTTACAGGTTTGGTACTCACATGACTGTCGCTCCAAATCTTGGAATCTTTCTCAGCAACTTTGGGTGGCAGTGCTTGAGACTGAGAACTTGGCTTATCAAACAGCAGGAGAGAAGCCAGTGGAATATGCAGTTTTCACTTCCTTTCTGTATGGGCAGGAACTCGTTTTGTTGTTCTCACTTTGGGCAGAATCAAAGACTTTTCAACAAAGCAGAATTGCAGGGTTTTTTCTCTGTTTTATTGCAGTGGCACGTGGATTTCAGTTGGTACAACTTTATGGACTTGGTACTAAAGCAATGAGGCAAATGCATGTATTAGCAGGAGAAGGGAGAAGAAAATGCTGTTTCAGGAGTCAGAAAGGCTCAGTTGCTAATTTTAAACTTCCTTCTATATGGCAAACTATAAACAGGCAATAAAAGCATTTAATTCACAAATTACAGTTGGTTTTTATGTTGGATTTTTTTTCTCTTGTAGTCAGGATTTTTGTAGCATTTTCACCAAAATATTTTCAGTGGCAGGATTAGAGCCTTTGCCTGGCAGAGTTAAGTAATTAACTTGTTAATTTTGTCCGTGAATAGTTGCATTTCAGATGAAAGGAGATTAGAAGTGAAGTGTAATAAATGCAAGGAAGAAGTAAAAAGATTAAGGCAAGAGAAACTAATGAAAGCACTTCAGTTTGGTGACCAGTTTGAGAGAGTTTTAAAAATCTGCTGGTGAATAAACCAGTCTTTAGTGCAGCAGATAAAACACAGAAATACTTCAGGTGTTTCTGGCCTTTTCTTTCACTGAACTGTGGGAAATTGTCATCCCATGGGTGCTGAAAAGCGAGTTCTGTTCTGACTCAGCACTCCTCAAAACCATCTTCTGTCCTGATCTCTGTTCTTTGCTTCCAGTTACATTTTACCTATTGAGACCTTTCAGCAGGAAAAGAACCTCTGATTTCAGGGATACAATTCAATCTGTAAAAATAAACAAGCTTTGCCATTATTAGTCCACCTTTTAAGGTATTTCATTTACTCTGAGGACTTCATGTCCCTTCCCAATGAGATCATGTAATAATAAGTTTTGTTAGAAGATAAAGCTCTACTCCCTCGTGTTATTGTGCTTGGGATAGTGGCTTTATTAAAAAAAATCAAACAAAAACCTAACAAAGAAGCTCAAGGATAAACAATCCCTCTTGATATACTTCCAAACATGCCAGGATTTGACCTTCACTCCTCTGAAGCTGCTGCAGCAACACCAGAAAATCAGAGCAGCATCTTGTTTAGAAGCAGCCAGTGCCCTCCAAGGTCAGAGATTGGGACTTCCCTGTGTCATGCTAATAAAGAATCCTGCTCCTGTTTTGCACGTTGATTTTTCATTGTGCTCAAAGCTGTGCCACACAAGAGAAATACAGAAGTTTTCAGAGAAATTAAGTGATGGTATTTTTGGCCAGCTGTGTGGTGAGTCTGGTAGTTGAGCTGCTCTGGAAGGTGGGATGAGGAGCTTCCTGCTAATTTGTGGAAAATCATTCTTTTATTGTAGCATGGCTCATATTCTCCATTTTTGGATGGGTGTGCATTGTTTCTTGTCTCCCCAAAAACTTTTTTTCTGTGACAACAGTCTTCAGTTGCAATCAGTGATTAATAATTCAAATTTTTACAACATTGGTGGGTCCTCTCTGGGTACTTCTGGGATTATTGCCTTCCCAATCCCCCAGCATGTCCCACATCCCTTCCCAAGGTGCTCCCAGCCCAGTCCCATCCTGCCCCTACAATTTGTTGGACAACACAAAGACAAGGATGGTTCTGAGGGTCTGTAGTTGCAATAAATGAACACATGGGCTTAAAAACCCTTTTCACTTATGGAAATGGTATTAAGATTTAAGACTTGTGATGGTTGTGGTGTAAAAGGGCAAAATATGGTTAAAATTAATTTTACATGTAAAGTACTAATTCTTTGGTGTGATTCATCCTGAAACAGAGCCGTGTGTGTTGTCTGAGGTGCTGCCAGCTCCTGTGGGGAATGGTGTTGGGGCAGCTGATGAATGTATGGGGAAAAGGGAAGATGCTTGAAAGGCCTGAAATAATAATTTGAGGCTGTACTGTTTTGATCCCTGAGTGAAATCAGTTTGGCTGGGGTCGTATTTGACTTCTACATCACGTCCAGCAAAAGGATCTGAGTTTATTCTGAGGATACCTGCGCGGAAATTCACTTGGAAAGCTGAAAACAGCCCTTCTGAGAAGCATTCCTGTGAACTTCACGTGCACTAACAAAGGATTGTACAACACTCTCCTACTGCAGCATTTTTTAAAGGAAGCATTGAAATTCTAATCGCTCTTATTCAGTGTTCTCACTGTAACAGCTGTTGCTTTGCAGTAATAAAAACCACTATATTTTGGGGAAATAGCTACTGTTGGTCAACTCATTGCTCCTATTATGTTTGGTTATAAAGGCAGCCTTATTTAAAGACTGTGCTAGTTTAGTATCCTATACAATGTTATAAACAGGGTTTTTTTTAAAGAAATTGCCTGCTTTTCTGTTATGGAAAAAATATATGGTTTATTTATGGAAAAGCCTTTGTTAGTGTGGGACTTTGATCTTGGTGTGTATTACATATTGTATTTAGCTTAGTTTAAGGGTATAATAAGGCCCAGCTTTGTTGGGTCTTGACTCACCAGGTAGAGGGAAACCCAATCTTAACTTTATGGTAAAATATCTGCATTTATGGAAACTGAAGCGTTTGCTGCCCCCCCAGGAAGTGCTGGACAATGCTGTGTGTGATTTTTGGTCTGTCCTGTCCAAGGCCAGGAGATGGACTCAATAATCCTTGTGGATCCCTTCCACCTCAGGCTGTCCTGTGATCCATACACAGCTTAAAATAATCCCAGAGACCCGAGGCCAGGCAGAGCAGAGCACTGGGTCAGCACACCGAGGTGCAAAGTGATGCCCCAGGGGATTCTCCTGCAGGAATCTGGTCCAGGAGGTTCCTTTCTCTTGAGAAAGATCCATATCTGTTTTGTGAATAGCTGTTATTAATGTTATTTTACATTAAACATGGGAGCTTAGTAGGACCTCGTTGCCATGTTCATCATAGCCTCCATTTCCAAAGCAACAGTGGCTTAAGGACCTATTTTTAAGTCATTGGCTCCTTTTTGGTTATCAAAGTCAGGATAGCAGAAGCCAGGCATAAGGACAAAATTAGCCACAGGATCTGTTCAATTATCTCTCTGCAGATTAGTTCCTTTCAGCCCTAATTCTGCCACCCTCCCTCGTGCCTTTCCTCCCGCAGCTGCTGCGCTGGGTGTGCGGGGCGTAGCTGCAGACCAGGAGCTGGAGGCCAGCATTCCAGGGTGCCAGTCTCCTGTCTCTGGGTGTTTGCTGATGCCCTGCTCACCTGTGCTGTTTCCCTGGCAGATGTGGAGAGCTCCAGGACGAAGATGAGGAGCGCGGTGTCGGTGCGCGAGGGCCAGGGGGTCGTGCTGCTCTGCGGGACCCCGCCCCGGGCTGGAGGTAAGGGGGGACCCTCGGGGCTGGTGGGGCTGGGCAGCATCCCTGGGAATGCTAAAGAACAGAATCAGAGCTAAATCTGAGTTCTGGAGCAAATGCAGGGAGAAAGAAACCAAAAATACGGGAGGAGGGAGGGAAGTATTTAAGAGGATTTACTCTTATCTTGAAATGCCTTTCCGGTTCCTGGTAATTTCTGTGCACTTAATGTGTCTGATTTTTATGAGATTTCCTGTAATTAATGCAGTATCTTCTGGAGCTACATTCTGCCCAATTTCACAATTGCTGAGCCTCAATGAATCCAGTTTTCCCTGTGAGCAGGGAATTGCAGAGAGGAGATGGTTGTGTTTAACAGTGCCTGTGTTCTTGCAGTCGAGACATTCTGTGGTGGGATGGGGTGATGCTGTGTAATTCAAACCACTGCTGCACTCAGGGGATGAGAAAAGTGGATGTATGGGCTCTTGCTGGACCAAAAGTTGCAAGTACCTTCCATCCCTCATTCTGCATCTTCATTCTTTGACTAATTGCTATTGAGCCTCAAGTAATATCTGAGAGGAACTGGTTTTATTGTTTTTAATTGATACGGAGTGTCGTTATTGAAGCACTGGGATGTTAAACATTAGGTTTGATTGCAAAGACAAGGTAATAGAAGCTAGACATTATATTTAATAATATAGGTGTTGTGGCCTCATAAATTTGGCAGAGTCCAAGCAGACACAGCCATAAAGTGGCAATTTTACAACTGTCTGAGCTTGCAGAATTTTTTCCCCTCTAAACTGATACATGATCTTAAATCATCTTTATAGCCTTACAACAGCTTTGTCTTTCAGCAGCTGAGAAAATGGGTCATTCTCCCAGCTATCTGTAAGAATTAGAATGATTAAATTTTCCTTCTAGATGCAGTCCAAAGTCTGAACTGCCCCAGCTGTTGTTACAGCTGTGTCCTGTGTGTGGGTTTACACCCAGAGGTGATGGCCAAGCTGAGACAACTCTGCCTGACTCTGGCAAGGTTTAAGTTTGAGGTGTGGAGCAGGAGTTGATGCCAGACATGCTCATGGTGCTGAGAACAGTGGTTGGAAGAGGTGAGAATTCCTCTTGCAGTCAGCAGATGGGAGATGATTGACACCCCTGCACTAATTGTGGTATTCATGCAAAAAAACCAGATCTGAGCACTCCCAGAATTAGCAAATGGGGTAGAGAACTGCTACCAGAATTATTTCAAGCCCTTGAATCTGTCTGAGAGGTGGAGGATTAACTGCTAAAGTTCTCGGGAGACACGGAGCAAGGTAGGAAAAAAATCCTCACTGAAATGAAGCCGCAGCAAGGTGAATCCAACAGGGTGGGATGCAGGGCAGGAAGTCTGGGATAAAACATCCAGCCAGGAAGCAGAAGTGGTTTGTTAGGAAGAGCAGGGATGCTTTAGGACCAGCTGACCTGGCCTGAGGGATGTTCAGCCCTTTCCAGATCAGTGAGCTGACTTTTTTTTTTTTTTTTTTAACTTTGACTCTGTACTTATTGCGCTGAGCTGTCAAATAATTCCAGACAACACCAATTCTAAAAACCTTCTCCACCAGCTTGGTTGCTCTCCCCCTGTAGCCCCCAGAATACTCTGCTTTTGTTTTCTGGAGCGTTGTGCAGTTTCTAAGAGCTTGCTTACTTAATTGCACTTATTTCTTGCATTCTCTGTAAAGAGTTTGCAAGAAGAGACTTGATTAAATAGTGATTATTCCTCCATGTAGAGCATCCCAGTTACAATAGCAACCAATGCTCATCCCCAAAGAAATGCCAGTTCATAGTATGGAAAAAGAAAATTGCTTCCCTTCTACAATTTATCATATTTTTTCCCTTGCTTATCTTAGGCACAGATATTTACATAATTCATACAAATGTCCCTTTTCAGCAGGGAGCAAATTATTCCTGCAGTTAGCAGTGGTTTTGTCCTTTTGAGCCTGCAGTTCCAGCTCCACTGAGGTGTGGACCCCCAGCATTAAACCAACAATGAAACTCCATTTACGAATCACAAACCACTCCAATACTTTCTTTAGAGTTACCACATTTCCCCTTTCTGGAAATTAAATCAAATTCCCATTTTTAGCAGCGTTGTTTGTGATTTACTGAGTGGAAGATTGGGTAAATGACTGCCTTTGAGTGTGAAGACTTCACCCCTCCAAATATTTTTCTGATCCAGGCTGGTTTTATGTTAAATCCTCTGAGTTGTATCATAATTCAGCAATGATGTTTGGATAATTAAGATGCTCATCTGTCATCATTCTGCATGGCCATACTTCTTGATCTTTGAATTCTGTTGCAGGGAACCTGCTGAAATACCTTTTTTTTTTTTTTTTTTGCCGCCAAAAATCAGTAAATGATCTCACCCACATCCTCAAAGTAACATCAAAAATGGATTTATGTAGCTCTCCTGCTACTTTTCCAGTTGGTACAACCTTTGAATTGCACTGAAATCTCTGCAGCTATTTTGACTTTTTTCCTGTGTTACTGTTATGTCTTTAATGGTTTTAAAGGGCTGTCAATCCAACAAACATCTCAATATCCCAAACTTAATGTTGGACGCAGTTAATGTGCAGCTGGTTAAAAAACATTCATGTGATGCTAATTTTTGCCCATTCTGCCAAGAGTGGGAAAAGCTAGACATATGGAGATCTAAAAATGATTTTTCTCTGCTATTGATTTTGTTCCAAAATTGGTATCTAACGAGTGACAAAGCCCTCAGTAAAGCAAATCTGAGTTCCTGCAGGGTTTTACCTCCTGTTACTACTGCACTGCATTGTGATTTTTGTGTAGCTTTTCTTCAGCTGTTATTTCTATTTCTGTATATTGTGATTTATATTTGTTTAGTGCAGTTTTCCTCATCTGACATTGATTTTGGATTTTTGAGGTATTTCTGCTCTTTGAGAGAGGAGGAGGCAATGATGCCTTGTAATGGTAGAAGTGAAGATTTGCTTGATGGTTATTTGAACGTTTCAACAAATTTTAGTTTGCCTGGAAAAACTAAAATTAATTTTACATTGGTGTGCTGCCTGCTGCATTATTCCCATGGGGAATGTGACCATAATCCAGGAGAACTTAAATAAATAAGAATTTTGTGGAGCTGATGAGCTGTTGCTTGGAAATTGCAAGGGAATTCTGCTTTATTCCTAATTAGCCTTGTGTGCTCTGTTGTGTTGTGTTCTTGTTTCGTGCAGTATGGCAGGGATGTTCCTACATGGAAAAAGCAGCAAGGATTTGTCCTCCCTCTTCATATAACTCCCTGATAAATGTAGATTTAATCCATAAATGAGGCTGGATTTGAAGGACAGGGATCAATTCAGCTCACAGCATATTGTGTCAGAGCTGTGACATGCTGGTAGGAAATAATATTAGATCATGGAAAAATAGATCCCAATTTATTGCTCAGTGTTTGCTGTGACAAATCCTTCACTGAATAATGTCATGTCTGTTCCAAATGAGTGTTTAGACTTGCAAATTTTTGTTCGTGTCTCTTGTGTTGCCATTTGGAGACCTGCAAGTTCCAGCAGGGCTCTGCTTCATGCATAACGTGGCATGGGAAGAGTCTCAGATGCCAGAAATATTTGGATGCTCTGAGTGCTTCTCTTCTGCAACTCCTGAGTAGCAATGTGCTGTTTTTCAGGGAAGTATAAGTTTAATTAATTTTACGTATTTGGCTTTGGAAACATTTCATACCTTCAAAGCAAAGTCAAACAGGTGGAAGTCCAGCATATGATTTCTTTCCTGCTGCACATCAGTGTTTTGTGGCAAGGTTTGGGTTGGAAAAGACCTGAAGAGATTAGATTCCACCCCATGGCAGGGACAACTCCCACTGTCCCAGGCTGATCCAAACCCTGTCCAGCCTGGCCTTGGGCACTGCCAGGGATCCAGGGGCAGCCTCAGCTGCTCTGGGCACCTGTGCCAGGCACTTCCCACCCTCCCAGGGAAGGATTCCTTCCTAATATCCCATCCAAACTCCCCTTTCACCATCCTGGTTCTGCACCTTTGCTTCCTGCTTTCAGTGCAGGTTGTGGCTGACACACGTCTGGCATCACTAATAAATCACACTTGCAGAGCTTCTTGCACAAAATGTATTTTAAGGAGAGCGGTACCTTGAATATTGTAAGAGCCTTGGCCTTAAAAATGACTCCACAGTGTTCCTGTGCTTTTTCAATCTGCCAAGCAAGAATGGCAGTTTTATTTAAAAACATATTTTTCAATAGTCCTGCTGGTGTCATCATCATCATCTGCACAAATTTCAGCTGACAGTTTGAAATCAAATGGTACCTGAGAGACACTTCTGTTTGTCCATGTGAGGGGAAATAATACATGTTCACAGCTGGATCTTCCCATGATTTCTGTCTGCCAGAGCATCATTTTCATCATCAGTACCAAACCAATGCTGCAGAGACACTGCTCTGCACTTTGTCAAATGCAGCCTTTCTGAAGCTTTTTTTTTTTTTTCTTTTGATAAACCTGTGCTCCAGGCTGAAATTAATGCATCTTATTTATATATTTGTGCACCATCTTCAGCTGCTTTATAGTGCGTGTTTCTGTGCTGACACAGAGGTGGATAAGTGACCTAAGAAGCTTTTAGCAGTTTCTAACCCCAAAAATCTCACAGAACTGTTTAACTCCACATTCCATTGTGGGAAGAATTGGGAGGTGGAAAGAAAAAGGGAGAAGTAGATTAGGAAGAACCAAAATGCAAGGAAAAAAATCAAATTGAACCTTTTCACTTCCCCAGTCCCAGGTATCTCAGTTATGCCTTGTGGAAAAGAGGAGAAAACTGGAGACAATAACTGCATTTGGCTCTCCACCAAGTTTATTTTTATCCCTAAACTGTGGCTGTGGGGTATTTGTCCTCCAGCTCTTTATTAGCTTCTCTACTGAAATGTTTGGGTTTTTCTTTGGAAGCAGGATAATTGATTAGGAAGAGGCAGGAGGGAGGTGGCTGCAGTCCCAGCTGATCCCAGCACTCAGAACAAGAGTGCTGAAAGGAATTTTTTTGTTTTTCACAAGGGTTTTATCAAGTACCTTCTCCTAAAAGAGTGCAAGAGTATCAAATGAAAGTGCCACTAATTACTGCTTCCACATGTAAATATTGGTGCTTTACTTTGAAAGTTGACTCCTGGGTATTTCCATTAGTTTCCCTTGGTTTATGTCCCTAATATTTAACATTCACAAGAAATCAGATTTATTTTAGTTCGGCAATAAACTTAACTATCGCCTTTTTTATCCTCAAAATTATTATAGGCAGGAAGCAATTTAAAATACTTCCAGCTATTGAGAAAGCACAACAGAGTTCTGGAAATGCTCTCAGCAATTAAATGTAAAGTTCTAGGGAGGTGATTAAGAGAACAATTTGTCACTTGAAATGGATATGGCTAATGGGGATGTATTTACATATTGCTTCCTCAAGCACTTTCTCACTTTTGTGCCTGCTTCCAGAGTGGAGCAGTGTGCTGAGAGCCAGGACACTTGGAATGACACAGCCAGTCTGGAACAATTAGTGCAGAACTGTGATAAAGAGAAACCAATCCATCTCTTGCACAGCTCCAGGGGAAGGGAAATGGGGTTTTTTATTCAGCACTGGAACCCAAGGGCAGCAGAGCTGTTCTGTCAGGCTCTCAGTAACATCTGGGCTTCCCTGGGGTGTTTAGCCTGGCAGCTGAGGAGCAGTTTGGGGTGGAAGAGCCGTGTTCAGGCTGGAAGCTGCTCCTGGCTGATGGTCCCTGTCCAGGGAATGTGCTCCAGGGATTGGACTCACCAGGAGGGCTTGGTGCTAATAAAGAAATCAGCTGCCAGTCTGGAACATCTGTTTCCCAAGGATGAGCTTAGAAATGTTGGTGCTTTAATTACAATGGTGAGCGTTGCTTGTGACGCTGCTTTGGTTGATTGAGAAAAGCTCCAGGAATTGTTCAGTGTAGGGAACTGGGGACCTTTAGTGGCTGTTTGACATCCCAGGGGTGGCTGAGCACAGGTGACCTCTTGGCCAGCTCTGTGGCTGTGCTCTAGGCTGAGGGACAGCAAGAAAATTGTAGTTTTTCAGAATTACATCTGTTTTTACATCAAACTAAAGCTCATTCCAAAATCAAAAGAAACTGAGTGGACTCTTACTCTGTTTCATTTAAAAATGAAAATCAAGTTTTAGCCTGAAGTAGGAACCTTGCAACTTCAGCTGAAACATTTCAATATTCTCATTAAATGAGTAGATTGGAATTGCAAGATATTGTGTGTGTGTGTGTCTCAGTGCTCTCATTGTTCTGGGCTGTGCCATACACAGAAGTTGCATGCCTGATTACCTGCACAGCAGGCTGAAAATTAATCTGGTATATTTTAGCTATAAAATAATTCACCTTCTATGCCAAAACAATTAATGTTATACATTAGTTTCAAATCAGAGTGCTGCCATTATACTCTGGAATAAAACTAATTTCTGGGGATACGTTCTTCACTTTTTGTAGCTGGACTTGCATTCCCATCACGCCGTTCACATTTTGCATAAACAAAAAATTCAGCCAAAAGTTTCTCTGCAGAGTTCAGGTGAAATTTCAGTGTTTGGGAGAACACTGCACCTGTTTGAGGCAGCTCTCGCTGTCTCACATCACTGCTGGAGGCCACAGTTCAAGCCCAGCCATAGAGGTTCTGTAATTGACATTATTTTTATATAGACAACATGGACAAGAAGTAAATGACCAACCCAGTTTGTTCTCTGAAGTGTGACTGCAGCTAAAGACTTTTTCATTATCAGTGACAGAACCACCTGAATGCCAACAGCCCAGGATCCCCTTGGAAATGCACTCTGAGCATTGCTTGGGTTTGTTTTTCCCAGCTGGACACACCTAGGATAGTTTTTAATTACTGGGCATTGAATGTGTGCAAGAACAGACCCCAAACCCTTAAAATTGTGCACAATTTCTCCCCAACAACTTTCTAAACTGTTTTTTCCTTGCCAAAATGCTGCCATTTCTGACAGTGGCACCTCGTGACATTTTAAGCTCTAGTTTACACATATGTTATGGGAGCACATAAACACCTTGTCCTACGCCTCCAGTGCAGAAGATTTTTATTTGGAAAGCAACCTTTAACGTTTGCCAGAAGAAATGAGGGAGATGTTAACTTGTTTTATGGCACAGAGAAAGTATCACCAAGAGCAGGAGGTGGTGGGGAGCACGGGGGGCTCAAGGTGCTGAACAAAGTGCAGGGAAATTGGCCCAAGTGAGACAGGAAAAGTATTAAGGAGAGGTTTGAAGTAATTGATGGAAAATAAAACAAGTTATCCCCCTGGGAGCACTCACATTCCAGTACCCCAATCCCACAACAGTGTAATCCAAGGATTTGCCTGAGGACAGTTTGCACCCAAGAGCATCCTCTGGGACCTTAATGCGCTTTTACCTCATTAATTAATTTCCTGCTCTAAGTAGTTTGTTTTCCCTTTCCCAGGGGTTCTGTGCAGACATCCAGGGGTGCAGCAGTGCTGATAAATGGACATTTTTGTGGGTGGTGGTCCCACAAAACCCAACCTGAGTGCTCAGGGTGAGCTCTCGGGGCTCCTCCCTCCCTCCTGGGTGATGCTCATCCACAAACAAGGGACTTTGCTCCCTTTTCTGCCATTTCATCACACTTTGAGCTGAAATTGGGCCAAATGATGAACTAATTGCTGTCTGCCTTAATTAGGGAGTCTGTTATTATCCTCTCAAAATCAGTGTTACTTTCCCATTATTTTTAACCTAAGGTAGATCATTCAAAATAGCTGTTTGCTGCAGATTTCCATCTTTTTAATTGCACTTTCTGTCATTGCTAAATTCTGCCTGATTACTTTCTTGGAAACAGTTTTCTAGGAGCCATGTGCCCTCCTGTGGGATAGGCAGAGAGCCACTTGGAGACACAAAATTCCAGGATATTTCAGCTTCTCCTTGTGTGTCTACAACAGAATATTGCAACATCAGAACTGGAGAAGAGCATGAAATAATTGGGATTTGGGTATCAATGATTGCCATGAAACTTTTTTATGTTTTGGTGGTTGGTTTTTTCTGTTTGGTGGTTGTTTGGATTTTGTTGTTTTTTTGGTTTTTTTTTTTTTTTTAACCTTGAAGTGTTGTTCAGTCATCTCCATGCTCCCCAAAAACAAGAATTTTCATTTCTTACCAGCTTTGTTTCTGGAAACACCCACTTGGCTAATTCAAATCTAGTCAGTTTGGAACATTTTAAATCTGTTTTCAGAAGAACATTGTTCACATCACTTACTCCTGGGTATCTTAGAAGTTTCATTTAGGTGTGAATTCTGGGGCTGGCAGGTAAATATTAGGCAGGTGTAAAGCAGTGATGTCCCAGAAGACAAGGAGCAAGAGCTGAAATTATTTATGCAAACAGTGGATAAAATGAACTTTATGATTTATCCTTCTTTTGATCATAGGTCTGTGTGCCTTTTTTCCCCCCTAAAATTCTGCTTTTCCAACTTCCTGGATTTAATTACAGTTTGGGGTTTCCACCACTGCTGTTGTCACTTAAATTCTGTTTACAAGAAGTAAAATCACCCTGGTTCTCTAAATGATCTCCCAATGAAGTCATTCCGTCTCACTTAGAAGGAATCTGTAATTTCTTGAAATTCTGTATTTCTGAAATTCTTTAAACATAATTTAAAGCCATATTTTCAAAAGGATATGCATGAACTTAAGGCTTGACTTTGAACATGGTTAAAAACCAAGAAATGTGTGGGTTTTACCCCATTATGTTCCTTTAGCAACAGTAATTTGGGGTTTTTCAAGGTCCATAAATAGCAGGAAATGACCCTGGTAAACCTCAAAGGCCATGGTGATTTAATTGTTGAATTTCATAAAGAATTCAAGTTTAAAAATGACAGGGAATTTTATAAGCATTTTTTTAATTGAGCACTTAGGTGCACAAAAGGCCTGGAACAGTGTGAACATGCTGAGTGGGTTGGAGACTGCTCAGTAAATAATAATCAAATAATGCAAAATAAAGAGAAGCCGCCAACCAAGAGGTAGTAAACAAATAAAAATTGAGTAATAGCTGTAATTTCCAATACCTTATCCATGTATGGTCACCAAATAAGGAAAAAATGCATTGGAAAGCAAAGGCTTAGAAATCAGAGGAAGCCCAGGAGAGACATATTACTTCCATTTATAACAGAAAATCAACTGAAAACTTGTAATTGACAGAAAGGAAGTGAGTTTGTGTCCCTGGAGGTGCCCTATGATCAGCAACAGGCAAATGGTGTAAACATAATAAATCACACCACAAGTTGTTTAATGTGATTATTTTATTTTATTTTATTTTGGAAAATAAGAATGTCATTTTGTCAAGGACAGTAAATATAAAATGAGTGGTGGTGGTGGTGGGGCAGGGTGATGGAAATACCCCAGCTTTTTTAAGAGTCAGTGAAAATGTGTGTTGAATGGGGAATTGGCTTTCCAGGAGTGTTTCTTCATAGGCTGAAGGACCCAATTAAACTGGAATCCACTTTGCATAATCCCAGTGACTGATTTCAGTGGGTTTCCTCCTGACTTAACCCAATATCATAGGAATGACATGAAGCTGCTTCTTTTCCTGCTGCATTTCCAAATCTCCCCTCTTCCTCACACCGCTCTGAACATCATTTTGTTTTCTCCTTTCTTTTTTAAGCATAAAGTAATATTTTGAGCAAGGAGACACAAGCGGTTCAACAAATACCAGAACCAGTAAAGGCTGGTGTCACCCACTGCTGCCTTGTGGGTGTCTGAGTTTGGTGTAGAGCTGAAAATGGGAATTTTTGGTCCCTGGCTTGGTGTGCAGCCCCTGTCTCCAGCCAGCTCTTCTGTGAAAAGAGTTCTCTGTTTTCTACCTTTCCCTTTTAGAAAGACCACCCATTCCTTGCTCCCTAAGACCATGGAGTCCCCTCCAAACTCCTCAGGTGTACTCTTTTTTTATCTTTTTTGGTTTTTAATAATTTAATGCTTCCCACTGCACTCACTCCCCCGTTGTTTCCTGACAAATCCTTGCTGCCTTCCTTGCCATAAATGAATTGCACCTCTGGAGTTCAGGAGGGAGGGATTGTGCTGAGAGCCAGTGCTGCTCCTGAGGAGATGCTGCAGGTCCTCAGGGGTGATGCTCTTGCAGGTCTCTTCCTCCTTATGGTGCTGGCTTTGACCACCAATATTTCTAAATATGACAAAAGTTCAACTCCTGAGCCTGTTAATGGTTGGCACGTGCTGCTGCTGCAGAATTATCGTAATGGAAGAGGTTTAAATATTGATAGAAGAAAATGAAATGCAGTTTAATGATCAGCCATTTCATTTGATGCCTTTTTTTTTGCATTAGGCAGCCCATAAATATCTTAATAATTTCATTTATTGAGTGGGGGTTTTTTTCCACCTGCACAGTCATACCTTGTGTTGAATTGTCCCGTTGGCTTTGGCAGCCTGGGGAGGAGTTGAGGGTTCAGGATGTGTCACCTTCTCATTCCATCATGCACCCAAATTTGTGCACCTTCAAATTAAACCTGTGCAGGAAGGGCTGATCTCCATTTCGTGGGGGCAGTGCCAACGCTGCAGACACTGCAACACGAGGAGAGGTCAATCAAGCTGTAATCATGGCTAATTAGCACCTCCAGAAGCTCTAATCTTTGTATAAGTAGCACGTGGGTGAAAAATTATTCCTTGCCTGGAACACCATTAAAAATTTATTTTTCCTTTGATCCTGTAGGAAATGAATGAGACAAGCACGAGGCCTCACACAGGAAGGGGCTTTTGCCAATTAAAATTGGGCACACAAAGCTCAGGGTGATGCTCAGAAAACACAACAAATTCAGTGGATTTTTTGCCAAATCTTAATTCATCTTCTGAGGTGCTTGTTGTTTTGGTTTGGTTTTTTTCAAATAATCATAATGAATGGTAGTGAGGGCTGCTTTGCCACATCACGCACAAGTGTTTTTAATGGAGTTTTTATGGATTTTTGTATGAAAAAAAATAGTTCTGCTGCGTGATGAGCCCTACTGGGAATTTAGGTTTCTTCTGACATTCTTATCACGTGGATACCATGTCCTGTTTCTACCTGCTGAGCATCTGGCTGAGGAGTTAAGTAGCTACTGAATGAATAATCTTTCCATTTTAGCAAAGTTTGCTCTCATTTTTGCTGTCTGCTCCTATTTCTGTGCATATTAAATTTAAAAAAAAAAAAAAAAAAGGAGATTTAAATAAGCCCCCTAACATTCTGGATTTCTTCTGACTTTTTTTTTTTTTCCTTTTCTTCTGGAGGAGATGGGGATTTGGTGAAAAAAATAGGCGGGTTTAGTAGTTTGTGGTACTTTTAAAAAATATATTTTTTTCAGTCATCGGCTGTGTGCGTTACACAGTTAAACACTGCAATGCTGTTAAATATGGTAATAAAATAGGAAAAAAAGGAGGAAAAAACAGTGGGAAAACATCTAATTTGTGCCTTTTTTTTTTTTTTTCCTCACCCAGACTTGTCCTTTGCCTGGATCTTCAACGAGTACCCGTCGTTCGTGCAGGAGGACAGGCGGCGCTTCGTGTCGCAGGAGACAGGCCACCTGTACATAGCCAAGGTGGAGCCCTCAGACGTGGGCAACTACAGCTGTGTGGTGACCAGCAGGGCCTCCAGGAGCCCCGTGCTGGGCTCCCCCACGCCCCTGGTGCTGCGCACCGACGGTACGGCACGCCTGGAATTGCAGTTGTGGTGTGTTTGGGGGGCTGTGCTGCCCAGGGTGCTGCTCTGAGCTCACAGCCAGGGGCACTCAGCTCTGCACACAGCAGGGATGTCACTACAGACACGAACAGAAGAGGTGCAGGTTCCTTTAGAAAGTGCTCAGTGGGTTCTCCCTTTATTGTGGGATGAGCTCCTCTCTATACTGAATGTCAGAGGCCAGTTTGATTGCTAACACAAAGGTAAATTTTCAATCAATTGGTCATCCCAGAGGGACATCAGAAGAATAAGAAATAATGTAAACATCCTTATATTTACAAAATACAAGGATTTACAAAATATAAGGATTGTTCTTCTGTTTACCAGAAGAATGCCTGGGAAAGAACCCTTCCAAGATCAAAACATCCCAGGCATGAAACTCAGGACTACACAGGGACACAAAACAAATCCTTCTCCTGCTGCACACCAAGGACAACTTTCAGCCCCAAAGCACAACCAAGGGTGGCTGCAGG